>PVKU01006400.1:0-58639 GCA_004027475.1 Anoura caudifer
TGTTTAAAGATGTCCTGGAGGTTCCTAAGCCTCTCCTCATTTTTTTGAATTCTTGTTTCTTCCTTCTTTTTTGTTTGGTTGTTTCTTTCTTTCTTCTGGTCCACTCCATTGATTTGAGTCCCAGTTTTTCTCCCATCTCTGTTGGTTCCCCATGCATTTTTCTTCATTTCACTTATTGTAGCCTTCATTTGTTCATCTAATTTGTGAGCAAAATCAACCAATTCTGTGAGCATCCTGATCACCAGGGCTTTGAATTGTGCATCTGATAGGTTGGCAATCTCTTCATCGCTTAGATAAATTGGCTCTGGAGCTTTGATTTGTTCTCCAGTTTGAGCCATTTTTATTCCTGGGTTTTTTTGGGGGGGTCTAGTCGCGGCTGTTATGTAGTGAGGGGTGGAGCCTTAGGTGTTCCCCAGGGTAGGACAGCCCCATTGCTGGGTAGTGACACTGTACGTGTGGGTGGGGTCTGAGAGGAGACAATGACACTTGCTCTGCTCTCTCTCAGATTCCAGTCCCTTCTGCCACTTCCCCTTTGCCTGGATTATCTGCACGTGAATGTGGGACCACCAGGTCAGCCAGCTGCCTTGTGTGGCCTCACTGGGTCTGCACAGTTGTCACGCCATGCCTGGGGCCTGCTAGCTGCCACCTGTGCACCTGGGATCTGCCAGTCGCTGCTGCCTGCATGCCCAGTCCGCACCTCTACTTTTTCCTGCCATGACTCCACCCCTCTTACCGGTCTGGATGACTCATTGTTGGACTTCCAAACAGTTCAATTTTCTGAGTTCTAGTTGTTTTCTTGTTTCTAAATCTTTGTTGTCCTTAATTTTGGTTGTGAGAGGAGGCACAGTGTGTCCGCCTATGCCTCCATCTTGGCCGTAAGTCCAGCCCTTTTCTCTAATTCTTGAATTCTCTTCTTCCCCCCAAGCAAAGGAAGGCAGGAACCCAATAAAGTTTTAGATCCAGGGCTTGAATCCAGTTTGTCCTACTCCAAAGACCATGTTCAACCACAGTCTACATTTACAATGACTCCCTACCTCATTCATCATCTTAAAACTGTGGGTGCTCCTCAAAAGCAAGAGTATTGAGATCTTGCCCTGCCCAATGTGACTCAGTTGGTTGGGCATCATCCTGCAAAGCAAAAGATTGCTGATTTGATTCCTGGTCAGGGCACATGACTATGTTGCAGGTTTGGTCCCTGGTTGGGTCACTTGTGAGAGGGAACCAATCAATGTTTCTCAGATTGATGTTTCTCTTCCACTCTTTCTAAAAATAAGTAGATAAAATCTTTTTAAAAAAAGAGTACCTAGGTCTTGGCAAAATATGACTGCAACCTGTATTTGTAGCCTTATCCTTCATAATTTTAGAGCCAGGTCAAATAAATTCTCTCCAATGTCTTCTCTGAAAATTCCACAGATGTTATTTGTAGTGCAATGGTTACCAACCAGAGCAATTTTGGCCCCATGAAATATTTGGCTATCTTTAGAGATATTTCTGGTTGTCACAACTGGGGAGATGTTGCTGGCATGTAATGGGTTATGGACGTTGCCAAGCATACAACAATTAATGAACAGGAGATCATCCATAAATACTTATCCACCTATCTCAACATATCAATGGTAGGAGATTGAGAAACCCTGGTGTATTTCATAATGGTTCTTGTAACTTCCTTATGGAATTTAATAATATTTTTCTTGATTTATATACTATATTAAATATTCACAGAGGTTGAAGACTATGGCTTACACAATTTTGTATTCTACATCTCTTTTCTGAAGAGTGACTAAGGGGGGGCTTAACATTTAGTGATACCTCTACTAACACTGACTCTTTAAGGGAAATCCTGAAATGTACATTGCAAGGTCTAGGTGAAACAATGGCTGTATCATAGATCTATAAATTTTGGAGATGGAAAGCATTTTAGAAAAACAACAATCTTATTTTAAGACATGGATTATGAAAACCAAGTGAACTGGTTAAGGTCACAGAGCAAGTGCCACTTTCTTGGTCTTCAGACTAGGGTATGTCTTAAATAAAAGCCAATGCTATACAAGCAAAACATCAAAAGTAGAAAACATCACTTCAAAAAGTAAAGTTTATCTTTTCCCAGAAGAGTAAAATTCTCTTCATGCCATGCGTTAAGTGCACGAGTTGTATTTTTTTAATCATAAACATGCTATGCATCAGTGCTTCCTCTAATCACACTGACACTGGCGATCAATGCCTTTTACAGAGATTTGTGGAAACCACAAAGAGTCAAACATTGCTACTATGGAGATAAATGTCCTTGAAGGCTCTCAGCCTTAGCTCACCACTAAATGCCTCCTTGGAGGATGTTTTATTTTATCCCCATGTTATTATTGGAATGGGCCAGTGGTTCAGTACTGACTCAGAACAGTATCCAAGGACCTAGTTTATGAGTCATATGAAAGATACCTCTAGCTTGAATTCTCTTTCTTATTATCTCTTGCCCGAGTCCTGGTGATCCAGTTAGTACATGAGATCTCTTAAGTGATGCAATGGGAAATTCTTTATTAAACACACATACATACATAAGCGCACACACATCAGAATTTGAAATTTGATCCAGATTGTGTCTTCTATAGAAATTAAGGTCTGTGCATGCTTTACCTGACCCAGTTCATCCACCTCTTAATAACTAGTTCACTACTGCTAACAAAATTACTTTTTAATCATATGAAATTCTCACAATATCATATGGATATGTGCACCAGCAAAACAGACCAAGGAGCTTAGAGTGTCTCACTTCAAAAGGGATTGTCTGTTGCTGTATCCTCAACAGCTTGTGCTCAACTGAGAGAAACCAAGCAGAAGAGAATGCCACACCAGCCCAAGATTAAGGCAAGATGCACTCTGTGCCAATAAATAAGTGCAGTCACAAAAAATGGAGCAAGGCTAACCTGCTGAGTCTCCATATCTCAGACACACTTATCCTAAGTCTCTAGATCTCTCTTGAGAATGTATACCAGGGGCCTTCTGAGTTACTTGAAAAGACAGCTCTCCATTGGTGGATTCCCCACTTATCAGCAAAAAAAAAAAAAAATGGAGATATTATATTTTATTACTCAAGGGAGAACTTTTTCCTCTTCTAAAACGAGTGGCAGGTCTGTGTGTCAGAGTACTGTGCTGCATACCACATTTTCTAACCATGCACTCATTGCAAAGCCTATTTAACTCCCTCCTCTGTCACACAAAATTCCCACATAAATATTAATGTGTTAGACCCATGAACAAAAAGGTATGAATCTCTCAGCATTTCATGATTTTACTTCTCTTCTTCAAAAGCCAAATTAAATCCCAGAAGGAAAATTATATTTTGTAGATACCACAAATAGTGTTTTTAAATATATGTACAGCTTCATAATGATATTACTATTATTAATAGTGACAATAATGAATAAATTTGCTAGTAGAAAATAAGTAGTATTCCAGATTTTATAATCCCATTAAATACCTCTGTATTTTATATGTTGCATATTATTTTTTCTTTATGAGATGACCTGAGTCACATATGCACTTAATATATAGCTTCCTAGAGATACAAGAAAATGAAGGTATAAGTTTTTATTTTAGCTCCATCATCTGTAATGAATATTAAAATATGTGTATGTATAAAAATCCTTTCTATTACTTCAGCTAGTTGTTCTAATGGGCTGAAATTATATCCCATATGATTTTATTTTAAAAAGCTATGTTTTTATCCACAAACATTTAAATAAAAAGGAAATAAATTAGCCACCAAAATCATTCACCAAAATAAAACTATCTACAAATAGTGTGCTATTTCCTCAATAACTTTTGTCATTGACCACTCCAAATAAGACAGTCCAAAAGTAACCATAACCAATATTACTGTACTGCAGAGCTAATTCTGAAATCATAGCCTAAGAAAGAGCAGTCATTTTTTAAATATCCTATCAAAGTTTTGAGTAGACATCTCACTTTGACATCCCTTGCCCTTTAATACCTTTGATAATCTACTAAATTTCCCTTACTACAAAGGAAACTATCATAGGAGAGATGAGGACAGGAAGAAAACAGTGTAAGGAAGAAGAGAGATGGAAAAGGAATATCACTGTATTGATATTTGATGTTAAAACAAAAGACAAATGTCCATTGTCTCCAAAAATTGAAGAATTCATCCTATTGTCTGATTGATAATGTGTCCACATAGTTCAATTTTCAAACTACCCACCTGTTTTATTGTTGTATATGCATTCAGTCATACAGCATGGAAGCATAGTAAACATATTTTTTATTATCCTGGATTTAATGAAAAGATTACCATACATATTTTCTTCACTTAATTATTCAAATACTTTTTAAGTTAACAGGGTCAGGTAGGTTGTGGTCTCTTGACACACATAACAAATAGTTCCTGGTGTTTTCTACTGCATTAAAATGTGGAGTGAATCAAGGGTCAGCACTGCAGAGGGAGCATAGAAACGCACTGGCAGTTCCCAGGGATGCTCAAGGCCAGAAAATTCAGAGTTCCTCAAGTGCTACCATGGTTACCTCTGAAGCTCCTACTGCTCTGAAAAGTTTATTAGAGTGGGTTTCAAAGTGTATTGTGTATCAGAATCATCTGAAGGGCTTGCTAAAGCACAGACTGCTGGACCTTGTCCCAAGAGTTCCTGACTTGGTTCTCTTCAGTTTGTTTGTTCATTTTATTTTTTATATCTCATATATAAGTAAAATCACATGGCATTTGTCATTCTCTGACTTCTTTGACTGAGCATAATACCTGCTAGGTTCATCCAAGTTATTGAAATGGTTAAGATTTCATTCTTTTTTATGGCAGAGTAATATTCCATTATATATATTTATATATATGCACACACACACACACATATATATATAATATTGCATTATACACACACACACCACATCTTCTTTACATTTATCAATGAACATTTAGGTTGCTTCATCTTGTTTATTGCAAATAATGTTGCAATGAATATAGAGGTGCATATCATTGTAACAGAGAACAAATTGGCGGCTGCCAGATGGAAGGGAGGCTGGGGAGATGAGTAGAAAAGGTGAAGAGATTGAGAAGCACAAATTGGCTGGAATAAAAATAGTCACAGGGATATAAAGTAAAGTAAGATGTCATATGGGTATTAGACAGTGGAGTGATCACTTCTCAAGTTACATAAATATCTAATCATTATGTTGTATACTTGAAAATAATATAACATTGTATGTCAACTGTAAAAAAAACAGTTTCTGATTTTTTTATAAAAGGAGTCTATGATTTGGAAGGGCTAAGGTGACCTCAGAATTTGCATTTCTGAGTTTCTAGGTAATACCCATGCTTCAGCTTTAAAAACTACATTTTCACCCTGGCTGGTGTGGCTCAGTGTATTGAGTGCTGGCCTGGAAACCAAAGGGTCTCTGGTTCAATTCCCAGTCTAGGGCACAAGCCTGGGTTGTGGGACAGGTCCCCAGTAGGGGTTGTGCAAGAGGCAACCATGCAATGATGATTATCACCCTCTCTTTCTCTCTCCCTTCCCTTCTCTAAAACTAATAAAACAAACAAACAAACAAATATATAAACATTGCATTTTGTGAATCACTGTTCCATTTAATTACATGCAGATTTTCTTGACAATTTTGTTCTGTGTTCCACAATACGAATCCCATTTCCCAATTAAATAATATATACCAGCACCACAATCTGGGATTGAAAATTAAACATTTAATAAGCTAACTTTTCTCTACTTGGCATCAAACATTTACTTTATAAAAATAACTCCTTGGCTAAGTGTTGGGAGCAACCTAAATGGCCATTTGTAAATGAGTGGATCAAAAAACTGTGGTACATTTACACATTGGAATACTACACAGCAGAAAGAAGCAGCTCCTACTCTTCAGAACAGCATGGATAGATCTGGAGAGTATCATGCTAAGTGAAATAAGCCAGATAGGGAAAGACAAATACCATATGATCTCACCAATAAGTGGAACCTGATCAACAAAACAAACAAGCAAGCAAAATACAACCAGAGACATTGAAATAAAGAACAGAGTGATGGTAACCAGAGAGGAGGTGGGAGGGGAATAACAAGGGAAAGAAGGGGAAAGGTTGTCAAAAAAAACATTTATAAAGACCCATGGACAAAGCCAAAGGGAGGTAGGATCAAGGGTAAGAGGTGGGGGTGGGAGGGGCGGGGGGTGGGAAAAAATGGAGTTACCTGCACTTGAAAAACCATTTTAAAAAAAGAAAAAAAATCATTGGTATCAATGCCCACAACTGGATATGGTTTACTGTACAGCTATAGAGATTTTATTAGAGAACATTTAACTCCACTGACACAAGAAAATACAGAGTACAGAGTCATACTTTATAATTGCAATTTCTTTAAGTGTTAAAAAATATGATCAATGTGTAGAAGGAATAGATCATACATTTGACATCATTTGTTTTTATTTTGGGTTTTTTGGGGGGGCAGTGGGTGTCTTGTCTGGAATGCTATCATATGTTTTTCAATTTAACAGTTTCACAAAACCTATCTTCCAAGGATATTCTGTCCTAAAAATATTTCATTAAACATAAAACTATAAACTGTCTACTGCGTGCATGGTACCTTTTCAAGTCCTTTGGAAGATTAAAAAATAAGATGCAAGTATCTAACTTAGCTAAAAAATTACTGGGAAGAGGGGTTCACACCATGTAATAATGCAAAAGACAAAATTTTATACAAGATGATTCAGGAGTCATAAAACAGAAGCATAATAAAAGTACTATGGTATAGCTTACATTTTGAGAAAAGCTCTAACTTTTTAAAAAATAAAATGTGGTCATCACTATCAACTGATGAGATGTGGAACTTCTAAATATTCTCTGCCTACCCCTCTCATTTTATTGAGTGCTGTTACTTATCTTTTCAGCCTTCTCCTATAAGAAAACTATTCCAATTTCTTTGACACTTTTTTCAACCAACATTTAATGAGCTTTAGATATCAGGCATTTTGCTGGACAATGGGTAGCAAAAGTTGATCAGACCACATAGCATCTTTCTAAACTTTTAAAAATTTTTTTAAATATATTTTATTGATTATGCTATTACAGTTGCCCCATTTCTCCCCCATCATTCCCCTCCACCCTGCACACCCCCTCCCACCCACATTCCCCCCTTTAGTTCATGCCCATATGTCATAAGTTCTTTAGCTTCTACATTTCCCACTCTATTCTTGCCCTCCCCCTGTCTATTTTCTACCCACCATCTGTGCTACTTGTTCTATGTACCTTGTTCCCCCCTCTCCTCCTTCCTCTCCCCTATTGCTAACCCTCCATGTGATCTCCAATTCTGTGTTTCTGCTCCTGTTGTAGTGGTTTGCTTAGTTGGCTCTTGTTTTAGGTCTGGTTGTTAATACCTGTGAGTTTGCTGTCTTTTTACTGTTCATATTTTTTACCTTCTTTTTCTTAGGTAAGTCCCTTTAACATTTCATATAATAAGGGCTTGGTGATGATGAACTCCTTTCACTTGACCTTATCTGGGAAGCACTTTATCTTCCCTTCCATCCTAAATGAAAGCTTTGCTGGATGGAGCAATCATGGATGTGGGTCCTGGCCTTTCAAGACTTCAAGTACTTCTTTCCAGTCCCTTCTTGCCTGGAAGGTCTCTTTTGAGAAATCAGCTGACAGTCTGATGGGAACTCCTTTGTAGGTGACTGTGCCCTTATCCCTTGCTGCTTCTAGAATTCTCTCCTTCATTTTAATCTTGCCTAATGTAATTATGATGTGCCTTGATGTGTTCCTCCATGGGTCCAACTTCTTTGGGACTGTCTGAGCTTCCTGGACTTCCTGGAAGTCTGTTTCCTTTTCCAGATTGGGGAAGTTCTCCTTTATTATTTGTTCAAATAAGTTTTCCATTTGTTGCTCTTCTTCTTCCCCTTCTGGTACCCCTATAATTCGGATGTTGGGATGTTTAAAGATGTCCTGGAGGATCCTAAGCCTCTCCTCATTGTTTTGAATTCTTGTTTCTTCCTTCTTTTCTGTTTGGTTGTTTCTTTCTTCCTTCTGGTCCACTCCATTGATTTGAGTCCCAGTTTTCCTCCCATCTCTATTGGTTCCCTGTGTGTTTTCCTTCATTTCACTTATTGTAGCCTTCATTTGTTTGTCTCATTTGTGAGCAAAATCAACCAATTCTGTGAGCATCCTGATCACCAGTGCTCTGAAATGTGCCTCTGATAGGTTGGCTATCTCTTCATCACTTAGATGAATTGGCTCTGGGACTTTGATCTGTTCTCCCATTTGAGCCAAATTTTTTTTTGGGGGGGGGTTTTGTTTGTTTGTTTGGTTGGTTTGGTCACGGCTGTTACATAGTGAGGAGCAGAGTCTTAGGTGTTCCCCAGGGCAAGCAGCCCAGTCACTGGGTAGTGACACTGTATGGGGGGGCGGGGTCTGAGAGGGAACAATGGAGCTTACTCCACTCTCTCTTGGATTCCAGTCCCTTTGGCCACTTCCCCTTCTCCTGGATTATCTGCATGTGAATGTGGGACCATCTGGTCAGCCAGCCACCTTGTGCGGCCTCACTGGGTCTGCACCATTGCCACCCTTTGCCTGGGGGTCTGCTACCTGCTGCCTGCATGCCTGGGATCTTCCAGCCTCCACTTTTTCCTGCCAGGACTCCACCCCTCTTATCGGTCTGGATGAATGGTTGTTGGACTTCCGTACAGTTCAATTTTCTATCAGTTCTGTTTTTTTCTTGTTTCTAAATCTTTGTTGTCCTTAATTTTGGTTGCACGAGGAGGCACAGTGTGTCCACCTATGCCTTCATCTTGGCCGGAAGTTTCTGAAGTTCTTTAAAATCTAATAGGAGAGATGGAGAAGTAAAGAGGTATCTGTGCCACAGTGTGGTAAATACTAAGAATAGGGAAAATCCTTTCAACTAGACATAGTTAAGATTTTCTAGATGACTTTATATATGAGACAAATCTTGAGGTAAATGTAAGAGATATCAGTGTTGGAATAGAGTTTTATAGCAGAGGGAACAGTAAGCCAAATGGCCTCAAATTATGATAGAATATGTGGGTTTGTTAAGAAAACTAAAGTTGTTCAGTAATGGTTGGAGGAAAATGATGTGAAGAAATATTGAAAATAATTAGTCCACAAAGAACGAAAACAGGTTTGAAAAAAGGGACTATTCAAGTCATTTAAGGAACTTAGGTTTTACACTAAGGCAGTTGGAATCCACAGGATTTGAAGAAGAGACTAGCAGAATAACATTTGTTTCAGCAGGGACAATCTAAATTGTAACCAATATTTTAGTTCTCTGAATGTGTCATACCTTCTTTTGGTGTCTACATGGATCAAGCAAACTAAAAGTGATAAGAATAACTGAAAAGTTAGACTAGCCAACCACATGATATGCTTTTACACAGTCAGGTATGCAGATGTTCAATGCCACTCTGGCTGATTCTCCTTTTGCATTTTTCTTGAGGTGTTCTGTGAGGCCTCCAGTGAAGAATCCCAGGACTGTATACACTAGTCCAGCCAAGGCCTGAGTCATATTGACTATGGGAAAAGGGCTGCCCTCATTCCTCATAATCATACATTTATTTTTTACTGGTCCAAAGAGGGGAAAATATGGTGGTCTCATTGTTATCATTATGGTCCCTACATATCTTCCTCCCCGAACTGCAAAAAATTCTCTTGCTCTGTCCTACAGTCTAATTCCTCTGCAGGATTATGTTCTTCATTCTTTCTGCACAGTATTCTACTAGTTTTGATTACTGTCTAAATTATCCATCATTTGGAATGTTTACCCTTTGCTTTGCATATAGCTCCTCAATTCCTTACTGCTCTGGCTTCTTACATTCTCTTAATTTCCTTGTTGTTTTGCAGTCCCTCATTTTCACCAAATTAAATTCAATAAATATATTTTCTTAATGTTTTGGGACTTTGTACCAAAAGCATGATAAAAGTAATTTTAGTGTAAACCCTAAAAGTAAAGTGAAAAAGGAATTAAACTAGTCTGAACTTTATTGCTTTTTCCCTCTTTTTTAAGAAAATTTAACAATGAATACATACCATGTTCTATGTCTTTGAAAAAAGCAATTTAATAAAAAAAAATTAGAGTGCTTCTAGTTAATTTAATTCCCTCCAGACCCACATTCCTTCCAAATGGCACACTCCAAAACTATAGAGCCTAAGAAATTTAGATGCCCTCTGAGAATACCTAAGGAGAAGGGGAGAAAAGCCCATGAAAGAAAATGAAAGTAAAATGTAATTTATGAAGAGAAAAGGGAAAGTGGTGAGGAAGTTTCAATTAATATGTGATTGATTTAACAGTTAAAAACAATTGTTAAGGCAGAAAAGCAATATTTGCATTTAATTAATTATTTGGAAGCTGTTGAAAGAAATATACATATAGTGTATCAACCCTGTAGCCCACATGAAGGATGGGTTGAAACTCAGTAAGAAGTTACTAACTTGAAAAACTGAAGTATCGTATACCATATGCACGCTCTAATTCCAAGATGAAAAATTTGGGAATGAAAATATAGGAGAATAATAGTTATAGATTGTAAGTTGGACAAAATTTGAGGTACCAGGTCAGCTCAAAATCATTGACACCTGGATTTTATTTGAGATGATTGAAGAGTCCACGGTGACCCATTGCTTATCTCCAAAACCAACCTTCCAGAACTTTGTTGTTAGACAAAAGTACAATTCTATCTACATATATGTAATTTTTAAAACATGTCTTACCTGGGTTGTAGTTCCACAGGATCAACTTGAGTAATCAGAGGGATTTTTTCTCAAAGACACATCCCATAAAACTGCCAGAGTAACTGACATACAAAATGATGAAGTGGATAAAAGCCAGAATGACAATTATCCCTTATAACTAAATGGGGCATTATTCTAACAATAGTTGCTATTGTCAATTTTGCTTTTGATTGGGAAATCTTGTTCTCTGTATGAATGAGTATATGAAGATATGAAAGGCTTCTATGCCTCCTTCTGATATTCTGCTTTTTAAACCTATATTCAGGACTGAGCCAGGAGGAAAGACAATAAAGGTTTCCCTGCAAATCAGTCCTAATGTTGGGCTGAACACACACCCACACTCATCTACATCTTCTGCCTGCTAAACTTTGAGACTCCCCACTGCTCCATCACATAATGTGTATGTGTACTGTGCTGTACTACATGGCTGAGAAAATCCATTCTTCAGCTTTGTTCTAGTCCCATTGCCTAGCTCCTCTTCTTGTGGCTCTGAAGTGATATAGAGGACTCATCCTCACCTGCTACATCAGGTTCACTGCCCATCTAGCCATCTTTGCTACCACATAATGATCCAGACTCTGTTTTCAATACTTTATGTCCTCATATGCAACATTACTTATAGTTACTGAGTAAATTTGTACTGTTGTTAATATCTATTTTTTTCAGATAAGAAAACAAAGGCTGAAGTATATTAATTAAATACCTAAGTCCCAGAACTAGGAATAGTGAAGCCAGAACTAGTATTCAGGTTTCTGTCCCCAGAGCCCACATACTAAACACTCTGCTAATAAACTTCTGCTTTGCCACAAGGGGCAGAAAAGCCGCTGAAGTCAGCATTGTTGCATCTCATTATTAATCTCCCTTATCAATGTTCAGGATGAAATTAAACCCAACCCACATTCCCCTGCTGCATATATGAAAGAGTCAACTATCTTTTTTGTTGTTGATGTTCTTGCCTATCAATGGATATTTTGTTCTATAAAATACTCACCATGCAAATTAGGTAGAAAAGCAGAAGGCATGCTATAACTCTAGGGTTATAATTTTGAAAAAGAATTGAGGAAAATATGTAAAGAGAAGTGAAATGCTTTCTTTCTTCACATTCCCTTATATGGGGACTTGGATAAATTGTAGAAATGCACATTAAGATTTTAGGATTGAACACTTCAATTTATATTATAACTTAACTAAAAGCCTTCATCTCTGTAAGATGAGGGATAGAGAAAGTTAAAAGGACATTTTGCCAAAGGCTGGTAGAAATAACAATTCTAACTATAGCTGCTGGTCGTTCCCTTTTTGGGCTGACCTTCTTTCTCCTCCTAGGACATAATTAGAATGTCCAGAAAGTCCATTAACTGGGTGCTCCCAGTCCCATGCAAAATCTGAAATTTTCCAAACTATAGAAAGCTTATCAAAAGGTGCACTTAGCCACCCCTGCTGCTATCAATTAAAATGTAATCAATGAAAACTACAAGGGCAGTTTCTTCCCAAACTGAAAATGACATGTGAAAATCCTGTCCTCCAAATATTACTATCACTCCTGATGACACTGCCCTTGTCCTCTTTCTTTGTTTTTTTTTTTTTTTTCCTTCACCCTCTGTCCATTTAATGTCAAGCCAGGGCACTCTCTCATTTCATAAAACCAATTGCACATATGAATCACGCAGTGTGCTCTAACAGAAGGCTCATGAGCTTTGGCATCTGGTTCAAATACCAGTCGTCGCACATTCATTGGCTGTGTACAGTTAGCCTCCTGGATTTTCAGTTTCCTAGTTATAAAATGGGTATCATAATAAAACCTCAGTAGGTTATTCTGAAGACTATAAATGTAATAACACATGAAATATACTGATTGCATTGTCTGGTATATTATGAGCCCTTAAATGGTGGCAAGAATTATTACCATATGTGAGTAAACACTGAATTAATTCCCACCTTGCTATTACTAGAATGACTGAACTAACCTTCGGTACGAAACCTAAAAATATACAATTAACTTTGGATTTTTCTGCCTCTTTCTAGTATTGTCTATCCTCTAGCCAAGGAATTCTGCACACTGCTCCACATCATTTTCCTTAAACACATATTATGTAGGACCCTTGGGTGACTAGATAACATCTTAGAACTTCCTATGACCTTTAAAATTAAATATAAAATTCTCTATTCTTCACTAAACATGTATGCTGCCAACCTACCAAACTCTTTTCCTATTTGTATAGGCAATTTATTATTATAGGAGAGCCAAGCTCACCTATAGGAAAAATTTGCCTATTTCACCTGCAAGTTTATGAATTTTGCATTCTGCTGTGCTCCCCTCAAGGGAAAAAAATCTGCACTGAGCTACACTCAAGTTCATGTTTCCTCCCTTGTACAAGACTATTTTCTCTTTCTGTGAAGGCTTTCAAATTAACACCACTCAGAGCTTTCTTCAATCTATATTCACTCACAGTATTTGCTTTCAGTTTGCACTTTACTGTTGTGTTGTACATTGCTTTGCTTGGGAAAATTTATTCAATATTTGTTTGTTCTTTATGTTAATAAGGCCTTTGAAGCAACATAACAAACATTTCATATGCAAACCTTCCCATAGTTAGTGAAGGTACCAGGACACCAGAATACATGTTCATAGACTGTACCATTTAACAGTATGACCAGTATCAGAGTAAGCAGGTACGTGCATGACAGTTTTCCTTCATCTAGGCCTCATGATATTTATGTTTCTACTCCTTACTGGAAGAACTGAAATTGAAGGAATCCTGATGCTATTTCTATTACTCTTACATAAACGAAACTTAGCACTGACAGCTTAGAACAGGCAACTCATTCACTGATGTTCAGAACCCAATTCATAGTAGAGTTCCACTTTTTTCCCCTCTTTCCTTCTTTTCTTTCTGAAAATGTTGCTATGGAAACTACACTGGGTTTTCATTCTCTGTGTTTGTCAGGCTTCTGCTCAAAAGCCAGGGAGAGAGAGAGAGAGACATTGATCAGTGATGTAATGAGACAGCCTCTGGGGAGAGAGGAAGGCCATGGGGTAGTGTGTATTCTCAGGGCACTGGATCACAACTACTTTTTCAGTGAAGACAGGTCGATCTGACCATCCTTTAGGGGGATTTAATTAAAAACCAGTCTGGGCCAGCCTTTATGCAGTAGAGCAGCAACATGGATCACCAGTATCCAATAGTGGCATGTCAAAAAAAGGTGGAGGTTACTCAGAAATGGCCCCGTATACATTAAAGGATTCTGCTGTGCATTGCTGTCAAGCAAGAAATTCATTTGGTGCTCATCCTTTTAGCCAGGGAGATTTATTGACCATGGGTTGAATTCACTTTCCATGCATTAGGTCACTGGAGGCCAGGAAGGTTGCTTGTTCTTTCCTCCTGTAGTTTTTTTCTATGACAGGGTCTTTTCCAAAGTTTCATCGATGGGTTAAGGGAAGCACGTGGGCTGAGGAAATGAGGAAGTGAACTTTGAAGGTACTCTCACTCTTGTTACAGCAATGACTGCTGATAATATTTCTGCTGTGATATCCTTTTTATGTATGACTTCACAGCTTTACAGATATATTTCATTTTCCTACATATTTTTCATTCCATCATATACTAGGGGAAGGTAAGGAGCTGTTAGTGCCTGGAGGCATCCTAAAAAGCCCTCTGTGAAAAACTGATATGTCAGCAGTGAGTCTCTGGTTCCCCACTTGGAAAATCCCCCTGCCTGTTTGCCAGGTAATGTTTCCTTGGAGTGAACTGTGCCAGCTTTTATGGCATCTGGCAAGGGGAGAAAATGTTCTGAGAACATGGAATTTTATGAGCATACAGAGTTCTCTACACTGTCCAAAGAGTTCTGACTCTCTTCTGATTCTCACACCTGCAAGTTCACATTTTTCCTTCACTCTTGCTTCCTCTCTCACTTCCTTTAACTCTTAGATAATCCCTCCATTCAGTGAGTTCCTAAGGTTTCAGATCCTACAATCGCATGGCCTGCATCACATCTTATCCTTTCCGGATCCTACACGTGTAAACTTGTGCAAGTTCTTAAACCTTCGTAGGCCCTGATTTCCCTTTTTTCCTTTTTATTGAATTTATTTGGGTGACACTGGTTAACAGAATTATACAGGTTTCAGATGTACCATTCTACAACACATCATCTGTACACTGTATTGGTGTTCGCCACCCCAAGTCAAGTCTGCGTCCATCACCATTTATCCCCCATCTCCTCCTCCATGTCCCCTCACTCTCCTCCCACCAGCAATCACCATGCTGCTGTCTATGTCAATGAGATTTTTCTCTTACTTTTTTGCTCAATCCCTCCACATACCCCTACCAGTCCTCCAACTCCCCCCACCCCCAACAGCTGTCAGCCTGCTCTCTATTTATGAGTCTTGCTCAGTTTTGCTTACTAGTTCATTTTGTTCATTAGATTGCATATATGAATGAAATAATATGTACTTATATTCCTCTGACTGGCTTATTTCATTTAGCATAACGCTTTCATGGAGTTACCTCAAATAATTAAAAAATGGAACTGCCTTATGACTCAGCGATTCCACTGCTGGTAATTTATCTGAAGAAACTCAACACACTAATTTGAAAAAATACATGCACCCATATTTTCATTGCAGTGTTATTTACAATAGCAAAGATTTGGAAGCAGCCCAAATGTCCATCAGTAGATGAGTGGCTTTGATTTTCTTATTATACAAGGAAACAGTACAGTACTATATTACTGTAAAGATTATTACAGTGATGTATGTTAAAAAAACTGGTGATGTGTCAAACAGAAAGTGTTCAGTGAACACTAGCTCTTATTTAATTCATTTAGATCCACATATATCCCCTTGTTGTCTCATTCCTCTATATCTCTTTAGTCTGTGATCACATTTCTCAACATGATTTATTCAAATTTCATGTAATATGTTAAAGTTATATAACACCATTAATATCTTTACATACTACTGCAAATTCATGTTTGTAATGAAGCTGTAATCATGCAGAATCACTTCAAGATTTGTAGAATCTATGAGCGAGCATTCCTGGAGGGAGAAGGCATAGATTTCCAAACGCTAAGTTTATTCACAATAGTTGAAATAATATATTATTGAATTTACATATGGTGGCTCATTAAATATATAATTTTGAATTTGCAGGTGGGTGGGTTGTTTCAGGAAGAGGCAAGAAACATAAAATGTTAGAAATTCCAGTTCTGAGGATTTAACTTCTTAATTG
This sequence comes from Anoura caudifer, assembly GCA_004027475.1. Classification (NCBI taxonomy): domain Eukaryota; kingdom Metazoa; phylum Chordata; class Mammalia; order Chiroptera; family Phyllostomidae; genus Anoura; species Anoura caudifer. The sequence goes on from PVKU01006400.1 coordinate 15,982, forward strand.
TGATATGTTGTGTCTCTGATACCTGTAACACTCCCTATGTACCTATCATTTACCCTATATGTACTATATGACTATATAATGTATGAAGCATTATTGGTGGAGCTAAGGATTTTTAAATGATAAAATAGGATTCTTAAGGCAAAAATTCAATTAAAAACATTCCCAACTACAAATACAATGCACTGGCACTGTTTTATATGGTGAGGATGTAGTAGAAGACAAGGTAGACACAATACTTAACTCATGGAATTTTTATCCTAGTAGAGGCACATCAGTAAGCAATAAAGAAGTATGATGAGTGGTATGAAGAGGACATAATACAAGGTGTCATGGAGAAGAAAGAATGGGAACCAAACATGGTCTAGAGATAAAAGAGGTACATGAGCAGACAGGGAAATCTTATTTGAAGCTATACCTAATTTAATACCTAAATAATGAATAACAATTGGTAGATAAATAAAAAATTTTAGGATAGTGAAGTGGGAAGAATTCTGGGAGCAGAAGAGCAGTACGCAGAATCATAGTAGCCCAGGCTGGATGGTTCAATTGGTTGGAACATAGCGCCATACACCAAAGAAGTCGGTTGGATTCTCAGTCAGGGCACATACATCAATTGTGGGTTTGAGCCCCAGTTGTGTGGGAGGCAACTGGTTGATGTTTCTCTCTCATCCCTCCCTCCCTTTGTCTCTCCCTCCCTCCCTTACCCTCCCTAAAAAATCAATAAACATATACTCAGGTGAGGATTTAAAGAAAAATGTAATAGTAACATTGACAACTGCACATTCAAAGAACAAAATGAAATTCAAGATGGCTAAAATGTTAAGGGTCAAAAGATTTTTATCTCAGGGTTAATTGAGTCTTTTAGGTCCTCTGGGACCTCTAAGGGACCTTATAGGTCATAGTAAGAACTTAGAGATTTGGCCTGGCAGTGAATGCTTTCAAGCATAGAAATAATCTAACCAAATTCTTAAAATACAATAATCCAGGAAAAGGATAATTGTTGCTTGAATTAAGGCTACAGTATTTAGGTGGACAGAAGTGGACAGATGCAGGAGATATTGAAGAGATAAAATTAACAGGACTTGGTGGTAGACTAGACTCCTAAGGGTAGGAACTGTGCTTATGTTTTTCTCTTTTTCCCTCACAGTGCCTGTCATGGTATTTTAAGGGCAGAAGGGACCCAATAAATATTTGTTGAATGAATAAATGAAGCCTCTAAAGCTTCTCTCCCTAGAAGAAATATGAATTATGTTCATGTTTCATTTATAAGGAATATGATGAATGCTGAAAGGAGAAACACAGGCCTTTCAGCATCAGTCTTGTTGAGGGAGCTAGTAAGTAGGAATTTCAGAGTACTGCTGTGTGCAGCCTCAGGGGACCGTGGCTGGTTTGAGGCCAATACTCAGGGCCTCCATCACAAAGACAACTGGGTGGTCATACTAGGCAGTTAAGGAGGTAAAAGAACAGCAGGAAATCCAAGTCCAGAGTTTTGTAACTTAGTGTTGATCCCTGAAAATGCGGCTGGCTTCGGAAATGCTACTATTGCCCATTATAGAAGATAGAATATGTCACATAAATTCACACACTGGTCCAAAAAAAGTTGAGTTTGGCTTGGGATGAGGCAAGAAGATGATTAGCTCACATATAGTATTCAGAAAGTTAACTCCATCTTGGCCATTTTGGCAAATCATGCACATATTATTCACAGATGATTTCATCCTATTCTATGCCCTCTTTCCTTCCTTCCCGCTCTTCCACTATATTCTCTCTCTAGAGCCTCTCCCTTTTCTTCTGTACTTCTCTCTTTTTTTTACCTCAATTTTGACTTCTCAGTTCCATTCCTCCTCTCATTTATAGCCTGGTACCAGTTTTTTGGTCACAAAATAAGACAAAGATTAATTTAAATCCTATCTAAATTGAGGTGGGGGACACAAAGCATATTTGCCTTCAGCCCAAACAACTACCAATGTCTTGCAACACACACACACACACACACACACACACACACACACACACCAGTAACTGGTGGTTGAACACAGAATCTTTATATCTGATGTCTCCTCACCAATATTCAACAATAAAGTATTAAGAGAACAATAGTAATTCTAGATACAACACTAAGCAGCCATCAAAATGCTATTTGCAAAGAGATTTTAATAGATAGGAAATGCTTTTGTTATCATGTTAACATGGTGGAAAGTCAGAAAACAAAATTATATTTCAATATGATTTCAGCTAGGTAAACATGCACTTAAATTCTAGAAAATCATACACTGATGTGTTAGCAGTGATTAACTTTGTATAAGGCATCTATTTTCATTATCATGTGGTTATATATTTATAATTTGTCTGCAATAACATGTACTAATTACATTTTAGGGAAATATTTTAAAATCAAGTTACAAATAAGACACCATGTGGTGTATATATGCAGTGACAAGAAGTATTCTAAATGAGTTTATTAAACTTGATAATAACGTGTAATTCCAGAAGAGTATACATTTTTTAGGCTCTATATAGAGGATACACTGAAGAGTTAAATGATCTTTGATTGTCCTGAGTGGTGATTTAAATCAAAGGAGATGTGTTAACCCCAGAACGATCAATTCTAACAACTCTGAGGCTAAATACTCATTGCTTAGAAGAAGATTCTCTGGCCATCTTTTTAATATAGTTGGTCCCATAAACCAAGTATTTAGTTAAGAGCATCATGTTCCATTTAAGTTTTTGCTTCTTAGTTCTTTGGAAAGCTAACCTAATAAAGAAATTTGGTGTCAGCTTTGTGTCTATTTTCTGTCCATTTGTCTACTTGTTTATCTATATTTTGGGAATTTGTCTTGTCTATGAATGCTTTTTGCTGCCAGTATGTTTTGTCATCATTCATGTTTTAGATCTTCGGACTGCACCTGGTTGTGTCGTGTGTTTGCATACATGCTCACATGGTTTACATTTAATGACCAATATGTTCTCAGCTCATGGGCCAAACAGGCTGAAGGATAAGGTTTAGTTTAATCTTTGAAAACATTGTTTTGGAGTTAGATATATTTACATTCAAACCAATCTTTACATGTAGAACTTTGTGCAAATTACTTAACTAATGCAAATAAAATTTGGGTAATAATATTATTGATCTCATAAGGCTGTTGGGAATATCATAAAACAATATATGTAAAGACATTACTGTCACAAAGTGATTGGTCAATAAGCATTAATTCTTATTTTTATTATATGGGTATCTATCTACTGTAGACTCTGGTCAACATATTGTCAATGGCAGAGAGCAGTAAATAACACATAGACACTGTCCTTATTTTAAATCTTAATAATGAGAATAGGGCATGCTCTAACTTATTTCTTCTGATTCCACACATTGAGAAAACATACAGAAACTTAAACTGTTCCATCCTCCTTCACACTATCTGAAAACATCAACATATAGGACATACTATAGTAGTCATGATCTCTTCAATATGTGCAAAATGGATAGGTTATTGTCTTACAAGAGTTAGTGTTCTGTCCTTCATAAAACTCATCTGCTTACATGGAAAAAAATGAAGAGCATGAATCTTGAGAAAGTGGTGCTGCCATCTTTGTGGGATTGTTACCTGACTTAGTGTTAGCATAATGAGAAAAATACCTGCCATCTAAAATCTAAGAGGAAATCATTCCCCATAATTAGGAGTCTTCTTCAGATCCTAGCACTGAGGGACAGATCTTTCCAAATCATACTAATATTATCACCCACTGTAACACATAATATTCAACCCTCTCTGAGGAGAAAGTTAACAAGGTTTACATGAAAAGAAAAATGTTTCTGGAAATAGCATCTCAGGCACACTGATACTTGGGTAGAGATAATTTAGGGAGAGAAAGCTTTCCTGTCATTCTCAAATCATACCATACATGTAAATACCTTCTCCCATCTGAAAGTCTAACTCACATTATCCTGGACATCACATGGGAAGGTGACACAGGATCAGGCAATGAAGTCTTAGAAAGTCAACTGGCATAGACGTGATCCCTGCCACAACACAGCTCTATTCATCTGGACACACATAAAGGACTGATAGCAGCTGTATGGCTGATTGAGTGTAGACAGGGTCAGAGGAAGGAAGCAGCATAGTGACACTGTAAAACATAACTTCAGTGGTGTCACAACACCATGAAACGTTGGAAAGCTGCAAAAACATATAGAATGGGTCAGTTTAAATCTTTTTCTATTAGCACAGCCTGCAGCCCAAGCAAAGTGGCCAAACTGTCCAGATAGCAGCAGCAGTCACAAAGCACAGAGCTGTCGAGCAGCCTGCTCACGTGTTGTATGATACCAAAGCCATAAGCCCATCTTTTTTGGTTCGCTTATAAATTCTAGGAAACACACACATAGGGGCTGGGGGTAGATATATGCAACAGGCACATTTTTTACATACAAAAGGCTGCAGAATAAACTTGGAGTTTCTTTTCTGCCTCTGAGGTCCCACTGCATTTATAAACATGATTCTTTAAAACAGAGTTCACATTTCTCCCTCAGTCCATGACATTTTTAAGGCTTTTAAACATCTCCTCTTTGCATTTAATGCTGTGACTATCCTAAGCAACATCTGTGAACCTGCTCAAAGACATCCCAGCAGCATACTGGGGTATTCCTAGATGACTGGATCTGAAGGACAAGTATATCTTTTAGTGCCTGCTATCTAGCAAAATGTCATGTCACTCAGAACAGACAGATCTAAAGAATAAAATTGTCCTGAGTTAAGAATCTGTGAATTGATTTGCTGCAGTTTTAGTAGGGCAAGAAATGCCCCCCACAGAAAAAAAGAAATTGATGTTCAAAAGTACTCTTAAAATTAATTTTCCTCCTAATAACAAAATGGAACTAGATTCTCCCAGCTTATTAACAAATATACCTTGTATATGTCAATAGTTTTAAAAACACTTATGTTGCCCTAAGAAGGGAGAAAAAAATGAGAACTGGAAATTTCAGGCTTTCTAGTTAACTGTCTCTGCATTAACATTACTGAGAGAAAGGACGAAAAAAGTAGAAAATAATACAAAAATTAGAGTTGGTTTTAAAAAGACTTTACAATCTGGTAGCCCCACCCATGTACATTGTGACACTTGACAGAACACTACAACAAGGCCTCCCAGAGTTGGATGAGAGCAAACTGCAGTTTTCCCCTCAACAGAGGTGATAGCAGGATGACCTGAATGGAAGAGTAGGATATTAGTTGCTGCAGGCTGGAGAGACATGAATACAGTAATGGCTTGTTGTCTATTTGAAGTGCCTCCTCACCACCTTACCAATACCTGGGAACAAATGTGGTGAAGAATGATAACAACTGGAGGTGGTATTACAGTGAGAAAGTAAAAAAAAAAAAAAAAAAAAAAAAACAGGCCTGATGCCCCCCCACCCCAGAAAAAGGACAGATGGAATTCAATAAGAACTCATGGAAACTGCTTGACAGTAACAAAGATATGGATGCCCACCCTTGGGTGCGCTTTTAGGCAGGTGTGATCATTATTCTGGCTTTGATAGGCCATGATAAACCATCATAGAAATGTCAGTGTCACCACCTATGCATCATTCTAGGCAAGCTTGGATGATTGGAACAATGTGAATAATGAAGTCTAATGATCACCAAAATCATTACAGAATTAAATGAATGAAATAATAAACCAGATGCAAATGTTTAGTGAGAGAGCCCTCTAGGCAGAGAACAGCAAGGGCAAAAAATATGCAGCTCTTATATTTGGCATATTCCAAAACCATTAAGGAATCTGGAGAACTATGAGAAAAAGAGACAAGTGGGAGGAAATTAATTCAAAAAGACAACCTGAGGCAAGATCACGGAGGTTCTTTTTGGTCATTCCAGGTCACTTGGTTCTAATCTAGATGTCCTAGGAAGTAAGGGGCTAGGAATGCAAAAACTGTGATAATTGATAGGATCCAAATAACACTGCTATGCTTAGTAAGGTATCAAAAATAATGGCAGCATAGATGGAACTAGAGAGCATTATGCTAAGTGAAGTAAGCCAGGCAATGAAAGACAAATGCTATATGGTCTCACCTATAAGTGGAACCTAATCAACAAAACAACCAAGCAAGCAAAATATAACCAGAGACATTGAAATAAAGAACAAACTGACAGTAACCACAGGGGTGGGGGGACAGGATAATGAGGGGAAAAGGGGGAAGGATTTTCAAGGAACATGTATAAAGGACCCATGGACAAAGCCAAAGAGAGGTAGAATCAAGGGTGGGAGGTGGGGCAGAGGGAGTCATGGGAAAAAAATGGAGAAAACTGTACTGGACAAACAATAAAAAGCCAAATAAAAATAAAGAAAAAAGAAAAATATAGTAATTTGAATAATTCCATAAAGTTTTTTATTATTATTATTGAAGTACCCAGTCTTTACAGTATATATTAATTGATTACAAGCCATTACAAGCCATTTTGTTTTAATTACATTTAAGTAGGCTAGTCACAATTCATGGGGCTGGTAACATCGGTAACATGGGTAGGTAAGACAGCTAATGTACAAGCTCTGGGTGGGTAGAGAGCAGGAAGTTCATTTTGTAGTAACTTACATGAATGATGAGAAAACTACAGAGCACTGGAGGCAGGTGAGTCTGTAGTGGCAGTGGGCAGAATATGCACTATGCACCTGGTACATGAAGTACCCAGAAGAATTTGGAATGACCAACAATGAAAATGCTCTCTAAAAGTTAAACTATTAAATCAGCAAAGATTACTATGAAGAGGCAAGATGGCTTCTGGACCACAGCAGCCTTCCTGTGATAATTTAAATATCTAAAAAAAGAAACTGACAATCTGAAGCTGAGATTGGTCAGCTTTTGTACCACAGAAAAAGGAAAGTCACAGTAGCACATTCCACTTCTGTCCAAGAAAAGGACTTCCTGGTATTGTCAAGTTACTTGGAATATCTGTTCTTTTCTGGCAGGTAGATGGAGATGGATGCAGGCTGCCATTAGAACCTGATGAGAATGAGCATTTGAAACAAGTATCTCACTCACCAAGCAACCTTCTATTAATGTGGCTCCCTATGTAGCTTGCCTGCAGAGCAGGCATTCACTGGTCAGACTGATACAAATGTTTGTCCAGTGAACAGTAATATTTTTCATTGTACATTAATACAGTGGCTTTCCAATTTATACGCTTAGGCTTTTGTTAGTTGGTACAAGTCATCCTCCCTGAATAATCAGCTCTGGGCATTAACTAGGCGAAATTCTGGGACCTGCATTGCTGAGATCTGAACTCCAGCTGTGATGAATTCACCCCAGAAATGCTTCCCTGCAAGGTCTCTTGGCAGCTGGCCTTCTCCTGGGACACACTGACCTTGCAGTACCTTACATTTGAAATGTCGACATGTGCCTTCCAACACTGGCTCTCCTGGGAGCAGTCACTGACAGGGCATGTGTGCAGGGAGTTGTAAGATGTGATTAATTGAATATTGAAGAAATGTCTCTACTGGCGGGAAAGGAAGTTTAATTATGTATACTATAGACATACTCTTTAAATATGATTAACAATAACTAATATTTATTTATTTATTGAGCACTTTCTTAGTGATAAACACTGTTGTAAGCATTTTAAATATTTGATTCAAATTCTATATTTATTCCTAGTTTAGGGACTGGAAAAACATAATAAGAATGATTAATTCATTTTCATTGGCTCATATCATAAGTTAAGAATAAAACAGGGATTTGAACTCAGATCTTTTGTCCCCAAAGTTAAGAGTATGTGCTCTGGAGTCACACTTGCCCTGGCTGGAAACTTAGCTCCACTACATTAATTTTTTGATATTGGATAAATTAATTAACTTCCCAAATCATTTTTGACTCTAAATGTTTAACATGTAGGATTGTAAAAAATGTACAAATGAAATTATAAAAACAAAGTCCTTAGTAATACAAAGTGCTTAGTTAGTGCTGCATCTTGTACATAATGAGCTCAAGAAAGGTATCTGTTAATATAACAGTGTTAAAAATATTTCATATATGGGAGGTAATATTACATACCCAGGTCAGTGGTTTGGTATGCCTCCCCCTAAGTATCCTTCTTACTACAGATACATACCTCTGGTATTTCATAATATAACTTATTTACATAAGCATCATTCCAAAAAAATAAGTTATGTTTAGAAATACATACACATAAGTAGATAAAAGGAAAAGCTCAAACACATCCAATAAAAATTATGGAAAGCAAACAAAGGGTAGCATGACATGTATTTCTGTGTCTTTGAATTAGGTAGCACATTTGGCTCTGAACTCCCTATAAGCCCAAGTAAAGGAAAAAATGTGTTTCATTTTAAGTTTCACAGAGTCCAGAAGATTAAAACAAACCTCTTTCCCAGAGTTCTGAGAACTGAGAGAACCTACCCATATGGGTCCTCATCAAGGCAGTACTTTGTAACCCAGCAGCATCACCAACAAGTCCCCTACAATGCTTATAATAATAAACCTCAATCATTTTAAAATAGCAACTTTACATTTCAAGAATCTAGAGTGTCAACTCAAATGCATGGGTACCTGACTGGCTTTGATCCGGACCACCTGAGCATCTGTGTCCTTGCCCCCAGACAGTAGGTGCCCCCGGTTCTCCCCCAGCCTGCTGCAGTGACCTCTTTGTACACGCTTCCCACCACAAAATGCCAGGCCTCACTTTCTCTCTCATCAGCTTTTATTCCAAACACTGTGTGCTTTTTTCCATTCATTTGGGGTTATATTTTCCAATTTTCTGGCAATGTAGAGAAGAGGTCAAAGTCATTCATCTGGAACCAGAAAGAAAGAAAAAAAAAAAAAAAGGTCCACAAAAAATGAGCTTACTATTCCAAATAGTAAATAGCTGGAAGAGAACAAGTGCCCCTGGAACTTGAAAACCTGGCTTTAGACAATACATCAAAAGCACTTAAGTTAGCACCAAAGCACCTTGGGCTTTCATACCTGACTGGCAAAAAATTGAAATAAAAAATAAAAAGGGTAGTGATGAAGAATAGAAAGCAGCAAACTCCCTAACGGAGCTGCAAAAATGATTGGAGTGCACTCTCCATCATGCTTAGTGTATGCTTACACATGCCTTCCGAGTACATCCCACATCAGCATCCACACGGCGCCTCCCCTAGATGCCCCTTCTCAAATCTAGGGCCTTTTATTTCTTCCCCTTTGTGCGCCTCATCCCTTTGTTCAGCCTGGTATCAGGTCCACCTTTAGAGGTTACATATGCACTGTCACAGGCTCTTGAAAACACTCATCCTGATTTTCACCTTCTTATAATTTCTTCTTTTTCTATTTGCAGAAGTATATTCTTATTCATAGCCCTGGAAAGACCGGAAGGGCCAAGGCCAGGCTAGCATGGAAAGGTCACTTTCATACTGTTTTCGGCATGGTCTCCAGTGGCAAGTCCCATGGTTCTCGTACAGGGAGCCTGTCTTTTTCCATGACATTTCCAGATTTAGCTTCAATAAAATAACTGAAACCCTGCCTTGGATGTCTGAGAACAGCATGTTGTCTGATAGGTCTGATTTTGATTGCAAATCGTTCGATCTGATGTCTGAGTTCGTTCTGCTCAGCGCTCAGCACGTGGTTGATAATCCCCCAGTCGTAGTTCCCTTCTGCCTGGCCAGGGAAAGCTCACAGAACGACACTGTGCTTTACTGATCCACTGCTTCCCCTTGTCCTCTTCCTCCTCCAGCCACCACACTCTATTCTTGGGAGAAGTCTTACCAACTGTGTTGTGGCTTTCACCTTGGCTGGACATTTATGGGGATAAGAGAAAAACAATTAACTGTCTGTTAATTGAATGCATCAATCTTTGTTCCTGGAGACAAAGTAGGTGATAGCCACTGGTGGCTAGGGGTTCACAAGCCCCTAAAACTTTTCCACAGCTGAAGAGGTGACACTTCACACCCAGTGGGAGTAGGTACTGAAGTGTCTTGGCCAAAGTTCGCTGTCTCAAGAGCTCAGTGAGTCTATGTTTAGGCTAAACATAAGCCTGGTACAAGAATAGCAATTTTGAAGGTGATTATGTTTTCTCTGACAAATGAATTTATTCCCTAGTGACTGGGAAAGATTTTGGTTGTATAATTCTCCTAGCACTCATTCTGCCCATAGTAAATACTGTATTCTTTGTTTCCCCTATGATAAAACCGCAGAGAAGGAAGTAGAAATCGTTCAAGGTCATGGAAGTCTGCTGAAAGTTTACACGAACAACAAAGAAAACAACAAGAAAAAAAAAGTTTCCAGATGTCGGGTCTGGCATAGGACCACTTGGCAACCCTGATCTCAGATGCAGTGTTCTCATTAAGGCCATGGTGGGGAACCAAGTATTTAAGATAGAGTTGGAACAGTGGTAGACATGAAGACCTGGCATTATATACCCAGAGCTCTCACTGGCTCCATCCACCTTGATTTAATGTTGACAGCAGTATCTCTGCCTCTGACAGGAACAGCACTGACTGTCGCTTCATGTACTAGGCTATTTCTGCCATGACATATTAACAGGATTGGGATCCTGAGGATTCATTGGGCATGTTAATAACTGCGTATGAGTAAGGTCCAGGCTCCTCATCTGTAGCCAGGGGAAACCCTGTGAAATGGAGCTGATGTATATTCTTCCTTGGAAAGGGAGCTCGTATTTAACACATAGCTTTGTCTTTCCTGACTGCCCTCTGAAAAACTATGTTTTTAGTAAGTAAATATTGAACAGAATTCCTGGTGTCTGCATTTTCTATTTGTTTACATTCTATATCCAGTACTGTGAAAACAAAAGTGTTAAGACAGAATTTATTTTGTAAAAAGTAACATTAAAAAAAAATTAAAGGTCCTTTCTTTGTTTACTTGAGTTGTTTTTACTGCACCCCAATTTTGCTTTCAATGTGTAGATACATTTTCTAGTTTTTAAACATGCTTTGTTTCTTTCTTTTTTCTTTTTAATTCTCACTGGAGGACATTTTTTCATTGTTTTCGGAGAGAGGAAGGCAGAAAGAAAAGGGGAAAGAGAAAGAGAGAGAGAGAAACATTGAGAGAGAGAAACACTGATTGATTGCCTCTAATACGTACCCTGACCAGGGATCCAACCCACAACCCGAATATTTGCCCTAACTGGGGATTGAATCCACAACCTTTTGGTCTATGGCACAACACTCAAACCAACTTAGTCACTGGCCAGGGGAGTTTTTAAACATGTATTTAAAAAAAATACAGATTTGGAGTTCCAGCCAAGATTGAGGTGCAGATAGAAATGCTTCGCTCCCTTGCACAACCAAAAGAAGGATAGTTGTGCAAGAACCAATTTAAAAACAATAAACAACCAGAAATGCCAGAAAATTAAACTGCATGGAACTCTGACAACATTCAGAGTTAAAGAAACATTCAACCAGACCTGTAGGAGGGGCAGAGACAAGCAGCCAAGCTGAAAGGATGCACAACAAGGCACTTGGCCCTGTAGGTGAGGCAGGGCTGGCTGAACAGGAAACTCAAAACTCAAAACAATAAAAGACTCTTGCTGTGGTGGTTGGGACAGTGGGAGAAACTCCACATCTCACAAGAGAGTTGGCTGTAAAGTGAGGCTAAAGTGGAGTGAGTGGCATTGTTCCCTCTCTGACCCCTCCCCACATACAGGGCCACAACACAGCAAAGAGGGTTGTCTCGCCCTGGTGAATACCTAAGGCTCTGCCCCCTTGCAACATAACAAGTATGCTGAGACAAAGAAATATGGCCCAAATGAAAGAAAAGATCAAAGCTCCAGAAAAAGAGCTAAGTGACAAGGGTATAGACAACCTATTCAATGCAGAGTTCAAAACACTGGTAATCAGGATGCTCACAAAATGGTTCAGTATGGTTGCAAAATGAAGGAAGAAATGAAGGCTACCCAAAGTGCAATGAAGTAAAATATACAGGGAACCAACTTTGAAGCAAAGAAAAATGGGACTCAAACCAACAATTTGGAAGAAAAGGAGGAAATAAACATCCAACCAGAACCGAAAGATGAAGTAATAATTCAAAATAATGAGAAGGGCTTAGGAACCTCTGGGACAATTTTAAACATTCCAACATCCGAATTGTAGGAATGCCAGATGAAGAACAAGAGCAAAAAATTGAAAACTTATTTGAAAAAATAATGAAGGAAACTATCCCCAATTTGGCAAAGGGAATAGACTTCCAGGAAGTCCAGAAAGCCCAGAGCGTCCCAAAGAAATTGGCCTAAGGAGGAACTCTCCAAAGCACATCATTATTATGTTATCCAAGATTAAAGATAAAGAGAGACTCTTAAAAGCAGCAAGAGGAAAGGAGAGAGTTACCTACAAAGGAATGCCCATAAGACTCTCAGCTGATTTCTCAAAAGAAACCTTAAAGGCAAGAAAGGGCTGGGGAGAAGTATTTGAAGTTATGAAAATCAAGGACCTACATCCAAGATTACTCTATCCAGCAAAGCTATCATTTAGAATGGAAGGGTAGAAAATGTACTTCCCAGACAAAGTCAAGTTAAAGGAGTTTATCATCACAAAGCCCTTATTACATGAAATGTTAAAGGGACTTATCTAAGAAATAGAAGAAGGTCAAAAACTATGAACAGTAAGATGACAACAAACTCACAACTATCAACAACTGAACCTAAAAAAACAAAAACAAAAACTCAGCAAACAACCAGAAGAGATACAGAACCAGAGAAATGGAGAGCACATGGAGGATTATCAGTGGGGAGGAGGAGCAGAAGAATGGAGGGAAAGGTACAGGGGATAAGAAGCATAATTGGAAGGCATAAAAGAGATGGGGTGAGGTTAAAAATAGTATAGGAAACAGAGAAACCAAAGCACTTATATGTATGACCCACAGACATGAATTATAAGGTGGGGGAATGCTGGAGGGTGGGGGGTTTAGGGCAGATAGGGGATAAAGCAGTGAAAAAAAACTGGGAGAACTGTAATGGCATAATCAATAAAATATACTTAAAAAGAAAAAATACAGATTTGATGAGATAGAAAACACGGTAATATTAGGAAACCTAAGATAATTGGGATCTTTCTATGTCCGTTTAGTATTCTCATTTTTTGCTTCTCTGACTCATTCGCCAAAGCTTTTAAACGGTTTTCCAACCTGTTAAAGAGACATTGCAAAACTGGATATGCTTCATCTTATCCAAAATAAAACTGACTACAACTAAATCCATTATATATTAATTAAATATAAGTTGAGAGTGTCTATCCACTTGGTCCCCAAACCGTTGAAAGTATCAGATTTAAGTGACTCTGAGTTTTGTTATAAAGCAGCTTCAGAAGAAGCCAACTGTGCTTAAAATTCACAACCTGTAGATACTCTTTACATCAGATATTGCAATTGCCTCAAGATATTATTTTTATGGGCATTCATTTATTTCCAATTTCCACAACATTCTGGGTAACTCCTGTATGAATGGGGAAATGCAAAAATAAAATACATAGTGTCAAGTTATATTCGGATGTGAATAAATAGATCTCCATCAGTGACATTTATTTCCTGCCTCTTAATGTTTATAAATGGTAATGTGTTCTTTGTACTCTGATTTTCTGTGTGTATAATTACATTATTCCTACAACACAGGTATGTTTATTCTTTTTGGTGTATATATATTTGTTTTTATAATCTCCTATTAATTAGGTATAGCTATGAAAAGTGAGTTTATAACAAACATAACTCTATTGTGTCTTATTGTGGCTGAAAGGGAAATAAAATTGGAAAAAAAGATTGGGGGGCATGAATTGAAGAAAAGCAAAGTGTAAATAGGCTTATATTTAAAAAGAAGGTAGCCTCATATTAGTACATATCTGAGACAGTAATCTATACATTTCCTTGTACAGATGAGGAAACTGAGGCTGAAGGGGGTTTGCCTAATGTCTCAGAAAGGTACATCTCTGCCTACGGCCAGAAAGCCAGTGGCATTTCTATGCTGCTGACTCAGAGCACCTGGACCAGAAGGCAGGCAGTGCTTTCAACAGAAGTTCCTTTAGTTCTGATTCCACGATGTTGTATTTAAAATCTAAATTCATCTCTTACTTTCTCTTCTTCCCACCCCTAAAAGGTACTTTAACTAAATAAGATTTCCTAAGACCCTGTCAGCCTCCTCCTACTATCACTCTTCCTTGAATTTTCCTTCTTAACCACATGTAAGTGGGACATATGTAGCAAATAAGATGAATGTGAGGTGACTGGATAGCTAGAGAACACAGATACATCATGCCTAATACTATAGGCAATCAAGTATGCCTTGAATTCTGAACACATTTGAAAATTCATCAATTCAATGGGATGTGAGACCTAAAAATATATCCTAACATGAGAAAACAATAACAGGCTTTCCTTCTATCATATCCACACACAGTCTATGTAGACAAACCTAACACATAATCCAGACTTCTCTACTACACAGATTAGGAAAGAATTAGAGACACAAGAAATAGAAATCTGTCCATACCACACCAACCTCCCTTTGTTTAACACATTTATCTTATACCCTAAACAAAATGTAGAAGCATAAAAAGGAGTGAATTCATATGGATCATTAAAAAGCAGTTCAAAACAGACCACATAGCAATCACAAAGCCATCATCTGCTACTGTTGGAATGGCTGGGTGTCTGTGATGAATGCATTTGCAAATATTGCTGTGAAGTAATTTCCTTCCATTTCTGGAGTACTCCAGATAAATTAGATTTCCCTCTAATCACATCTGCTGCTGCCTGTGTATGAGAAAAGATAGTTTGTCTGCATAAGATATAATATGCACTCAGAGGGTAGAGGGCAAAGAGGCTCAGTGGAAAGTTACTGCCTATGATCATAATGGGGCAGAGTACAACCAAATAAAAAGTCACAGGATGCTTCTCAACAGACTATGCAAAATGACATCCCAGACATTGCTGTGGAAATAGTAGGGAATATTACAGGGCATGTGCAAATCACCTGTCAGATGTAAACAAGACCTTCATAAAAGGGGCCTCATGATGAGAACTGACTGACCTAAGGAGAGTATTTCAAAGAAATAAATCAGGTTTACCAAGCTATTAACCCAACATGTTTACACTGAAACCCCAAAAGATGTAAGGCATTAATGTGGTTGAAAGTTTAAAATGAAATGTGATTAACAAACTTGCTATATATCAGAATCAGTAATTGGTCCAAATATTTTTTATTAAATTTATTGTGTGACATTGGTTAATAGGGTCATATAGGTTTCAAGTGTACATTTCAATGATACATGATCTGTGTATTGCATTGTGCACCCAACACCCAAAGTCAAATCATCTTCTGTCACCATAAATTTGGCCATCTCTACCCTTTGCTACCCAGTCCCTTCCCTCTGGTAACCACCATACCATTGTCTGGGTCTATGAGTGTCAGTTTTATAAAATCATATCTAGTCATAGAAAGTGCAAGAATTCAAAAAAGAGATATTACATACAGTGGTCCCTCATGTACTCAGCAGGTTGCTGATAGTAGATGTTGTTTGTAAACTTCCCAAATTCAATTGGGAATACCATTTCAGAAAACACCAACCATGTCCTACTGCAAAAGCTCTCCTGTGACTATCTACCTGAGGTCTTTCTACTGGCATTTTCTTGGGAGACCAGAAGTACTAGGGAGTTAAGTCCCTGGGAATAGCTCCCAGATAATGACAGATGGAAAGTGAAAGACAGATACCCAGCTTCCTTGCCTTTAGTTGAGAAGATTCTGAGACTTGTTCCTCACCGTTTCTCACTGGGGCTGAGCCCTAGTTGTACATAACACACCCTCTATTAGCTTTCCTCCATTCCTGGTCATACTTCCACTCTCCATTACCTACTTTTCCAGTTATTATCCCCCAAATAAACTACTTGCACTCAAATCTTGTTTTAAGTACACTTCAAGAGGAACCCCGCTTAAGGCATGACATGTTCATAATTCTGCCAAGAATATAAATGAAGCCACAACAATTCTCCAAACTAAAGGTTGTACATCCCATGTGTAAAGAGAATACATTTTATTTACAATGGCAAGAAATAGTAGGAACATTGAGAAAATAAGCAGAAAATCTACCATATAGATAGGATAATTTATGAAGCATTCAGAGTAGGAAAATCAGGCTTTGATAACTAATAAGACCTGAAGGCATTAATATAGTATATCAGAGTACAATTCCTAATTTTACTGATACTCTGGGAGGTTAATTATTAAAAAATTGAATGGAATTTGGTGCAGTCTAACAATGTAAGGGGTATGAGAATAGTTTGCAAAAAATTGCCTTAAGTATTGTTAAAAATGAATAGTTCTTATTTAAAAATTAAACCAATTACTTGGAAAACATAGTAATGCAGAATATACCACTGTCCTGTGGCTAGAGAAAAATTAGATGACACAACAGGTCTATTATAACTTGAATTAATAGAGGTCAATAAATACAACTTGTGCTAACACTCTACCTAGAAAGTAGAAACTTATCACTGAAGTGGGAAAATTGAGGCATAGAGGAAGTAACTAAGAATTAGGAAGAATATTCATCTAATATTTGAATTGAGTACATATCCAGCTGATTTTTCATAATTTCTTAAAATCATATCCTAGCCATTTTAGCTTAAATATGTCTGTGTATCTTGCTTTACATAGGGTCTGAGCTATATCCATATGTTAGCAAAATAAGCTTAAGTAGTGAGTTGATGAGTATCCTGAAAGAACCCAACCTATAAAAATATCTTCCCATTGATCAAGACTTGACACTTTGAATTCTGCTGCTAGCAGCCTATTGGTTTAATCACTGTTGTGTTTCATCTTATGAGATTAAACTATACCTAAGGGAGTATCACTTTGGGTCACTCACATTTTATATAAATAATATTGAAAGCTTTGTTTAGTGACAAAAGGAAGCTCCAATTACAAAAATTAAAGCTGCAACAAAATGGTGACACGATGATGGGAATTTTCTTAAAACAATTTTTAAATGGTATTTTTTAAATAAAATCTCCCTAAAATTGTACTGTTATACCATCCTGGTTAAAAGTAGGAAGTATGTATGCATACCTATAGATCAATGGAATAGATCAGAAAGCCCAGAAATCAACCCATGTCTTTATGGTCAATTAATGTTTGACAAAAGAGGCAAGAGCATACACTGGAGTAAAGAGAATATCTTCAGTAAATGGTGTTAATGTGCTGGCTGGTGTGGCTCAGTGGACTGAGTGCCGGCCTGTGAGCCAAAGTCAGGGCACATGCCTTGGTTGCTGGCCAGGTCCCCCAGTAGGGGATGCGCTAGAGGCAACCACACATCCATGTTTCTCTCCCTCTCTTTCTCCCTTCCTTCCCCTCCTTCTAAAATAAATAAATATATATTTTTTTAAAAATGGTGTTGGGAAAACTGGATAGGCACATTCAGAGAAACAAAAGTAGATCATCAACTCTCAATATGTAAAAGAATAAACTCAAAATAGAAAAAGTTTTAAATGTAAGTCACGAAACCATAAAAATTGTAGAAGAATACATAGACAGTAAAATCTCAGACATGTTGTGCAGCAACATTTTTGCTGACATATCTCCTCAGGCAAGGAAAACAAAGGAAAAAAGAAACAAATGGGACTACATCAAACTAAAAAGTTTTTGTAGAGAAAAAAGAAAAATATCAACAAAATGAAAATGGAATCTACTGCAGATGATATTTGTCAATAATACATCGGATATAGGGTTAATTTCCAAAAAATTATATAAAGAACTTATAAAGCTCAACATCAGGAAGGCAAACAATCCAATTAAAAATGGTCAAAGGACCTGAATAGACACTTCTCCAAAGAGGACATATGAATAGTCAATAGAAATATATAAAAAAAAAATGCTCAACATCACTAATTGTCAAAGAGGTGCAAATTAAAACCACAATGAGGTATCACTTCACACCTGTCAGAATGTCTATCATCAATAAATCAACAAATGAGTGCTGGTGAGGATGTGGAGGAAAGGGAACCCTAGTGAACTGCTGGTGGGATTGTAGACTGATGCAGCCACTATGGAGAACAGTATGGAGTTTCCTCAAAAAATTTAAAATGAAACTGTCCTATGACCCAGCAATTCCACTTCAGGGAATATGTCCAAAGAAACCCTAAACACTAATTCAAAAGGATATACACACTCCTATGTCCACTGCAGCATTATTTACAGTAGCCAAGATCTGGTAACAGCCTAAGTGCCCATCAGTAGATCAGTGGATTATAAAGCTGTGGAACAGTTCACAATGGAATACTATGCAGCCATAAAAAAGAAGGAAATCTTACCTTTTGTGACAGCATGGATGGACCTAGTTGCTGGTATGCTAAGTGAAATAACCAGTCAGAGAAAGACAAATGCCATATGGTTTTACTAATATGAATGGAATACAATGAACAAAATAAACTGATGAACAAAGTAGAAACAGAGTCATGAATACATGGAACAAACTGACAGACAGCTGTCAGAGGGCAAGGGGGGGTTGCAGGATGGGATGAAAGAGAATGAAGAGATTAATCAAAAATTTTATATACATAACACAAACAACAGTGTGGTTATAGCCAGAGGGAAAGGGGGTTGGGAGTTAGATGAAGGTGGGCAAGTGGGAGAGGGAATGGGAACAGAAGGAGACTTTGCTTGGGGCAATAGGTGCACAATGCAGTATACAGACGATGTTTTATTCAGCTGTACACTTGAAACCTGTAAGGTTTTGTGAACCAATGTCACCGCAATAAATTCAATTTGAAAAAGAATGTTTAGGCATTGTCTGCAAAGGCAAAATAAAAGTTGGAGCAACACAATTTTTTTTTCAATAGGGAACTAGTTAAATAAGTTGCAGAATATTCATAAATAAAAAGGTATTATATATGTATAGAAGTTTTTTCATTAAAATAAAACAACAACTATTTAAACAAGAATAGACTCTGAAAAGACTCTAACAAGGTGAAATCTGCCCATTTTGTGAACAGAAATACTGTGATTCATTTTTGACTTATGTACAGTTTTGAGCTTTCATCTCCATTTGTTCAATTTCTTTATCTTTGACCCGTTTCCCATTCCCAATACCTACATTCTGGAAACTATTCTACACTGACCTTCTTCCTCCTGACTATGACTTCTATGCACAGGAAAATGTCTGATGCCACTGAACATGACTGGCCTAGGTAGACAGATAGTCTGGATATGACCAATAACTGAACAGAGCTGAAGGAAGGAAGGAAGGAAGGGAGGGAGGGAGGGAGGGAGGGAGGGAGGGAAGGAGGGAATGAACGAACCATAGGGGAAGCAAAGGGGAAACCAGCCAGTAATATTAAATGGTGTATAGCAGTACTAGAAAAAAGATAGAAAGTCATTTTCTGGTGTCCATCCTTATCTTCATTTTTGCAGTACTAAAGTTAGATGTTCCTGAGGCAATTTACTTTTCCTGGGTATAGGTTATTAAAATAAATCAACTCAATTCAAGCACTTTTGAAGAATTTACTCTGTAAGAAACCTCACATCAGGCTATGAACAGGTCGTGAATTCCACCTCTAAAATTAGAAGGATCCCCTCATAAGATGCTATAAAACCGAGTGGCCTGTCTCCCACGCTGTGGGAGGCAGTGGCACCTGAGTAAAGGCAGCTCCTTTAGAGTCCCCCCGCGGCTTGCTGATGGCCACTGTAGTGATTTGAACTGTCAGTCAGTCCCAGTGCTTTCTGCCTTGCTTCCATAGACTCTGACCTGACAGACTGGAAATCCTGCCAATAACTCACCAAGGAGGGGGAAAAAATGCAAGACCTGTCTGTGCTCCTTTTAATTAGCTTGGAAATCTGGCAACCAGAATCTGTCACAAAAAGACAAAATAAAGTCTTATTTAAAATACAGTGGGAGGCTGACTCTGGAATACTGACCAGCCCCCCCCCCCCCCGTTGGATCAGGGGTGAGGGTGAACTGAGCAAGAAGCTGCTCAGCTTGCGGGTCCTATTTAAATTCTTGTGTGCATCTCCCATCTACCTGCACTGATTTGCATTTAGGCCAAAGGCCCGAGGATGGCAGGCTGACAGAGCAGTCTGACCACTATTGCATCTTCTGGTCATCTTGACAGTTCTTTCTTCTTCAGGTGTGACAAACGACATTCCTGAGAGGCTCGGGCAAACTTCCAGGTTGTGTTCTATGTGTGTGGTAAAGGGAACAACAGGCTCCAGTAAAACACCATGAGAGTATATTTTCATAACACTCTGATTTTTATGTGTAATTTTTATTAATCCAAAAAGTTGCCCATTGTCAAAGAAATGAATGGGTTGAATATTGCAGAATGTTCCCTCTGCAGGTTAAAACTCTTGCTCCTTTTTTCAATCTATCTATCACCAACCCTAAAACTAAAAGCCCTCATTAAAAGCTCAAAATATGGACAGAGAGTGGGGGACTTGTTCTTTCTCACACTCATAACTCAAACAATTAGAATAAATGGTATTAAGGTTTCTTTTCTAATTCTCATTAGCGAGCTTTAAAATTACACAAGACCACATACTGTGCTGGATGTGAATGAGAATATAAACAAATACATGACATCTTTTTACCTATAAAAAGGTGTTTTTCAGTATGAAGACAAAATAAAAATACAGCTGACCATCCCCTCTTACTGTCAAAAATCTACATGTAACTTTGACTCCCCAAAACTTAACTATGAGTAGTCTTATTCTGACTGGAATTATGGATAACACAAATAGTTGATTAACACATATTTTGTACATTATATGTATTACATACTATATTCTTACAATAGAGTAAGCTACCCAAGAGAATGTTATTAAGAAAATCATAAGGAAGAGAACTACATTTACAGGATGTGCTGTAAAAACCTACATAAAAGTGAACCCAAACAGTTCAAACCCACGTATTTCCATGGTCAACTGTACTTAGACAAATAAAGAGTGATGAAAGATTTCAGTACCACACATGTGTGTGTGGACACATGTACCACGGATGGAAGGACAGCATGGTGGCCATTGATGGGGACGGGGAAGTACCTTGGAGGCTTCACAGCACTGAGCTGGACTTTTAGGAAGTGGCAAGGATAGATTGAGCAATGAAAAAAGTAGAATTCGGTGAATAAAATAGAAATGGTCATGCTTGAGGCCATTCACAAAATAAGTTGGGAATGTTATATACTGTGTAAATACTTTGTATATACTTTATATCCTTTTTACATGCTTTGTAAAATCTCAGCCCTCTTCCCCAGACATTAGCCTCATTGCATAGTCCTCACTAGCAGAGGGTCAGGGGGAGCTGTCACTCACCCTCCCTCCCATTCCGCCTCCCCCAATGTGGACAGAACCGCCTGGGTGTTCCCTGGGGGACCGAAGGGATGGCTGGAGAGTTCCAGACATCAGTTGCTAATACTGTTCTCAGTGTACCACAATTTGGTTGCTTGGATAATCAGTGGAATTTTCATGACAGTTTTGTAACATATATCTTATTTTTTTCTTTTGCTTTAATAAAAATGAGATTACCTCTTCTTATCATGCTGGGTTTGAAGAGTTAGTCAACTGACCAAAAACAAACAAACAAACAAAAAAAACAATGAAAGGCATTTTGAGAAGGGGAAAGCATTACAGCCTACATCAGCTTCACTTTTTTTAAGATGCCGAAGGATAGGAAACTCCTATTGCTTTGTCTAAGGCCTTTGATTTTTCTCCCTGTGTATGGATACTGAATGTGTCTGTGTCTCAGCCTTCTTGTTTATAAAATGAGGCTAATAATACAGATGCTGCCCAGAGCAAAACTGTAAGGATTAATTAATAAAACATGATTGCTGAGACCACTGTAAACATGAAACATAGTATGAAGCTGCTTGGTTGGAAAGTAATAGAGTGAGGCCTCTGAAGCACTGGGCAGGGCCGCTGCAGACTCACAGACACACCTCACCTCCCTTTGAGCATTCAAGTCAGTGCAGACTTCTTTGTGGCTTCACCATGGAAACCTTTCCCTAATCCAGACCAGCAGCACCTTTCCTCAGAGACTCAGTACCCTCCATGTTTCTCTGTTCTTCCTCCTGCACCTGCTGCTTCTCTGTGTTTTATCTTATCTCAGTTGCTAGGTTTTGATTCTGTCTCTCTCACATTGATATTTCTCTTTGCAATTGTCTCAGCATACACAATATTCTTTCTACAGTAGTAAAACTTCCCCAATCACATTCCTCACCCAATAGAGTGACAGACCTTGATGCTGCTTCTCCCTCACCTCCCTGTGTCTATGTCTGTGTGTACCTGCCCCGTCCCCTCCCTCCCTCCACCTTCCTCCTGCCTCTCTCTCTCACAGGTACACATGAAGGTAGGGAGATAACAGTGATTAACTGGTTACTGTGAGAGAGGAGATAACACCTCCTCTGGGAAAAATGGATTCTGAAATACTCACTAATTTGGCTCAATTCACAAGTTCAATTTAATTAAAACAAACGTTTATCGTGCAGGGTTGTTTATATCAAGCATGGTGCTACCCATAGTGCACTACAAAGTAACAAGCCCAGTTCGTTGCCCTTAAGAGTTAGAAAGAGATGTGCATGAGTAGCCATGACATAACAGAGATAGAGTGTTTTAAAAGAAATATAACTTAAAAAAAGAAAGAAAAGTAAATAAATTTCAGCTTGATAAAAAGAAGGAAGGATGAATGGAAAAATAGAAGGAAAACCTTACATCTCTCCAGGGACTGGTATATTTCCATCATCATTATACTAAATGCTTCCATATAGGTTACATAATTTCAACGTTCCAACTCTTGTACGGGGTATTATTGTTTTTGAAGACATTAAAACTGACAATCAAATAGAGAAGTAACTTTTTCAATTGTGAGGTATGTCAGAGATCAAAAGCATATTCACAATATAAAATCGAGAACTCTGTCGGTAGTTTCAAACATACCACTACTACCAACTATGCAAGAAATGCCACATTATATAAATTACCGTTGAGAGTATCAATCTTTGAGTGGACTGGCATGAATACCTTTATTTTTATTTTTATTGGGGTGACATTATTTAATACATTATCTGTATATTGCACTGTGTGTTCACCACCCAAAGTCAAATGTAAGCATGTTGTTAAATCCTGTACAAAAGGGAACCCCTAAGAAAAACAACACTAGAATTTATTTATAAAAATTTTGTATTTATTCTTGCATATTTAAACTTCAGTTACCTTCTAAGAACTCTCTATTTGATGCGATACATCTATCAAGATATTTTTCCCACTGCTCAAAATAGTTTTCAAACTCATGAATTTTGATGCCTTTTAATGCATCTGCTGTTTTTTGTTTCACCTCTTCCACATTGGCAAAACATTTCCCTTTGTGGATTTTTTCATCCAGGAAAATTTTTAAAAAAACACAAACAACTAGCTGGGGACCAGATCAGGTGAATAGAGAAGGCGGGGCATGAGGGTCATGCCATTTTTGGTCAATAACTTCTGAATACAGCACAGTGTGGGCAGGTGCACTCATAAATCATCCATTATGAAATGGGCCAATGCTTTGAAAGAGTCCTCAAAAAAACAATGCACTGAAGCCAAATGCAGCCTCTCAGAACAACATCAGCAGGCACACTATTACAGATGGGTTCAGAGAACACTCACCTAGTGGGGGAAGCATTTCCTACAAAGAACACACCCTCCAGAGGATAATTCCAGTTTTATGGGGGTTTCCCCTCATAGATAGTTGCACCATCACTAAATAGCTACTTGAAAACATGTTCAAAGAATAGTGTGACATGAACAGGTTTGCTATGTTTCCAGCACACCTCAGAACAAAGAGTTTAGTATGGCAGCATCCATGGGCCAACAATAAAGGCAAGTGGCAATCTCTCAATGAAAAATCTTTGCCTATCACTGAAAACCACTGTTGACAAATAAATGTCATAGACCACAACTTTTTAAAGGATATGAAATTAGAGGCTTACAGTCAAGATGGTGGCATAGGTAAACCCAGCTTGCCCCCTCACACAGCCATATAAAAATTACAGCTAAAATATAGAACAAACATCACTCAAAACTTTCAGAAGTTGAGTTGAGTGGAAGTCTGACAACTACAGAATTAAAGACACCACATCCATCCAGACTGGTAGGACAGGTGGAGACAGAACAGGCTGGTCCCACATCCACATGTGGTAGATAAAAATTTGGGAGGGATATCTCAGGAGTGAGGAGTGGTATGAAGCTACTTGGTTAGAAAGTAACAAAGTGAAGTCTATTGGGGGAACCACACACCAAGCACTCCAGCCCAGGGATCCAGCACTAAGAAGATAAGTCTCCATAACTTCTGGCTGCAAAAACCAGCAGGGGTTGAGTTGGTGGAAGAAACTTTTGGAGTCCCAAGTAGTTCCTCTTAAACAACCGACACAAAGACTTGTTCATACTCACTCCCTCTGACCTCCAGCACCAGGATAGCAGGTTGGCAGGTTGAAAGGCACCAGTGACATACATGGAGAAACTGGAGTATCTGGCATCAAGGCACAAGCTGGAGGACAGCTTTCTCATAGAAAGAAAGGTGGGCAGGATCCATTGTCACTTTTTTGAGCCGTTCCACCACAGAGCCACAGAGTTGGCAGGAGGGTGCCATATCTGAGACTCCAGCAACCTATCACTGTTTGCCCCACCCTAGAAATCCCCTGAGACTCTGTTCCACCCAACTTACAGGCCCACCCACACTGTTAACCCTGACTTTTCCATGTGAATAGATGGTCTTGGCTCATCCTGTACAACTTCCTAAATCTTCTCAGACAAACAACAGCTAAGTGGCCCCAGGCTCAGCACTAGCAGCCAGCATAGATTCACAGCTTGGCTTTGCCTGGAAATCTCCAAGCCCAAGAAAAGTAGCAGCCATTTCAGACTGCTTTATAGCTCAGGCAGGGTAGCCCTGGGCAAAACACAGGTGGGAGCTGACCTTGACCTGTACCACCTAGGAATTCCCAGAGCCTGCACAACCAGTGGACAGCTACAGACCACACTGGAGCACCATCACCCTGCCTATTCACAACTGATCCTCTACAAAGGGCATAGGCTGGTGATCAGAGCCCATCCTTGCAGCTGACTGGCCTGAGTAAATACCTCTCATTGAGCTTCTAAGAAGAATCAAGCATCAACTAAAAGAGGAGGGTGTACTCAGTCCACACAAAGGGCATACTTAGAGTACCTGGCTTGGGTGATAGGGGAGGCTGTGTCCCTGGACCCTACAGGATACCTACTACATTACACCAGGCTGCCAAGACAGGGAGTCATAGCAGCTTGACCTAGCACATAGAAACAAACACAGGGAGGCTGCCAAAATTAGGAGACAAAGAAACTTGGCCCAAATGAAAGAACAGATCAAAACTCCAGAAAAAGAACTAAACAAAATGGAGATAAGCAATCTATCCAACACAGAGTTCAAACCACTGGTTATAAGGATCTCAAGAAACTTAGTGAGGACCTCAGCGGCATAAAAAAGATCCAGTCAGAAATGAAGGAATTTTGAACAATAGCTCTAATAAAAATACTTCATAATGACAAGAAAAAAGAAATAAAGGAATTGAAATGAAGAACAATTTACAGGGAAACAATAGTAGAGTGGATGGAGCTGAGAATCAAATCAATGACATGGAATATAAAGAAGCGAAAAATAATCAATCAGAATAACAAGAAAAAAGAATCAAAAAAAAAAAAAAAACTAGGATAGTGTAAGCAGCCTCTGATACAACTTCAAGCATTCCTACATTTGCATCATAATGGAATCAAAAGGAGAAGAGAAAGAGCAAGAAATTGGAAATTTATTTGAAAAAAATAATGAAAGAAAACTTTCCTAATTTGGCAAAGGAAATAGACATGAAAGTCCAAGAAGCACAGAGAATCCCAAATGAGATAGTTGCAAAGAGGCCCACTCCAAGACACATCATAATTAAAATGCCAAATGTTGAATGAGAATTTTAAAAGCAGCAAAAGAAAAGAAGTTAGTTATTTACAGTGGATTTCCCATTAGACTTCCAGCTGATTTCTCAAAAGAAACTTTACAAACTTGAAGGTATTGGGAAGAAATATTCAAAATCATGAAATGAAGGGACCTACAGATAAGATTGCTCTACTGAGCAAAATTATTATTTAGAATTGGTGGGGAGATAAGAGTTTCCTAGACAAGAAAAAAACACAGAAGTTCATCATCACCAAGCCATTACTATATGAAATAATAAAGGGGCTTATTTAAGAAAAAAATCAAAACCATAAACAATAGAATGGCAATAGATACATATCTATCAACAGTTGAATCTAAAAATCAAATTAAAACAAACAAGAAAAACCAAAGCAGAATCATGGATATGGAGAGCCTTTTGATGGTTGCCAGCTGGGAGGGGGCTGTGGGGGAATGGGTGCTGAGGTGAAGGGATTAAGAAGTAAAAATAGGTAGTAGTTATGGAATAGCCATGGGAATGTAAAGTACAGTATAGAAAATGGAGTAGCCAAAGAATTTATACATATGACAACAATGGTGGGGGGATTGCCTGAGGGAATGGAGGGAGCTGTGTGGAGGGTGGCGAAGGTGAAAAAGATCAAGACAACTGTAATAGCATCATCAATAAATTATAATTTAAAATGATAACAATACAGGATACAAAAATAGAATATATTACAGGAATCACTCCAACATGGACCATTTAAAAGGTAGGATTTAATGTTAAAAACAATCTGTCTTAGCTAAGATACAAGGTGGTTAAGGTGTTAATGGCTCCTTTTAAATACTGTATGATTGGCATACTTTTCCATGAAATATCAAATCAGCAGACTACTATCCGTTTCAGAGCAGACAGGGCATCTGACATTCTCACAAGCTGTGCTTTTTCTTAAGGGCTAATGAGTTGGCATAATATTTGTACAAAGTAATATTATCATTATCATAAATGTTTTCTAATTATTTCTTGGGATTTATGAAAGTGTATTATATTATTGATGGATTAAGTACAATATTTATAAAACAGCGATAGGACTAAAGAGAAATAAATATGTATATTTTTTCACATGTGTAAACAATAAATATTAATTCCCACCATCAATTTTGTACAAAGTAGTTTAATAAATACTAATAACTTCCTAAATATTTTAGTAATCTGTAGTGAATATGATGTATGAATACAGTGTTTGTTTATATGCAAGCTGAAGGACTTGGTAATGCCTTTGAAGACTGCAAGAAGGGCAAAAATCTGGAAAATGGGTCCAAGAATATGGAAAGTGTGTTGCAATTTTCAGAAAATTAGCAAAATGTACCAAATAGTTTTTTAAGGGAAGGAAGAGAACTTCTGTCAAGAACTAAAATAAAATAAAAATAAATTCTGTGACTTGTCATAAATCCACATAGCAAATATATGTGTACATTTGTTGGTTCATATACATGTACTTTAGTGGCTTTTTAGCACCAGTATTTTGATTTTTGACTTGTGTGTGCAAGGTGTTTTGTTTTGTTTTGTTTTGTTTTGGGTCCCATTTGGTTGTAAGTTCTCTGCAGACAGTGCTAAAGCATCCACATAACATAGTGTAAAGCAACCAGGATTTAGAGATAAAATACATGGCTTGGAATTCAGACTTTGCAGGTCACCGGCTGAGAGATCTTGGAAGGTAGCAATGGTGAGCATCATTATCTCATTCTCTTGTCATCATTTTCAATAACTAGGTCAATCATTTACTGCAACCAAGGGTTTTATGTTGATACCAGTGAAAAGTAATTTCTCCTCCAAAACTTAAAAGTATAATACATTGAAGGCTAAGATTGAACCATTCAAGAAACATATGTTTGCTGATGAGATTCTAAAGAAATTACATTGGTGAACTGATGGAAGTCACTTAAGCAAATAGATTCATAAGAGGCTCCTGAAGTTTTCAATCACAATGCTTCTTCAGTATGTATATGAAGTTGTTTTTCCTTTGGATTAATTTATTCTAATTTAAGGGATAATGGTTCAGAACTGAAGGAAAAAACAAAAAACAGGAAAGCTCTCTCCCATCTTTCTATTCTGGTCTATGAGTAAAAGGAGCCTAAATAGCGTTCCTTCTGAATTTCTCGTTTGGTTAACTTGATTTAATTTCTATTTTAAATAACCTATTTCTAACATACTAC
Source organism: Anoura caudifer (assembly GCA_004027475.1). NCBI lineage: Eukaryota > Metazoa > Chordata > Mammalia > Chiroptera > Phyllostomidae > Anoura > Anoura caudifer. The sequence goes on from PVKU01006400.1 coordinate 44,092, forward strand.
CCCATTTTCCTGTGGGCAAAGTTATTGTCATTACCTTCATGGTTCCATTATACTAGCCCTAATAGATTTGTTAAGAATGGAATAACATCAGATAAGGAGAAATAATTTACAAAATTAAATTAGGAAGTCTTATCTGCAGTATCTAGGTTGATTTTTGACAGAAAGTAATTTAGACAATGTGGACTTTTTTGAAGTTGCCACAATGACAGGTGGCTGTGTGATGACATGCACAGATGTTGTCAGTGCAGGAGTTATCTCTGGGTCATGCAGAAGTTGAGTCTTCTCCCCAGGCATCCCCCAGGTGCACGCATCCTTTTCAAACCTGCACTTGTCCCAGAGGATCCAGAATACCCATTACCACAAGTGTGCAAAAGCATCTGTTCTTAGAGTATTACACCAGAGCCAACTTTATAAAAACTGGAATGTTGCCAGGATATGACAATAAAATTGTTTCTTAATGTTAATGATTTCTAAATGCCTGTCCAAACAAGAAATGACGATGTAGTATATTTTTTAAATCACTATGTTTTTTTGCTATTCCTGAAAATATGATTCAGTTTAGTGTCATATTTCTCTAAGCACTTTTAGGCCATGTATATATTTCAAATTCAATTTGGTCCACAAAAGTTATTTCTAATCAGCTTGTGGTCCATAGCCACTCATATTGAGAATAAAGGCAATAAGCACACAGTATTCCTTATTAACAGAAACGATATCAAAAACAAGCACAAGTCAAGTTCAGGAGGCAGAAAATAGAACAATCTGGGCTTTAGATGATAATTAGATGATCTGTGTGTAAGCTGACTTCAGAAACTTTATTCATCACCAGAGTCAACCTGTAACCTTAATGATGATAGGTCAAATTTAGAGGTTAAAAGTTAGGTTTTATCATTTATAGGTCAGGTCATTTGCTCTCTAAATTTAATATAATCTCAACTACCTTAGAGTACATATTAGCTTAACAAATATTTTAGAAAAGGAATTATGATCTTATAAATAAATTACTATAGATATTTGTAAATAGCTCTATAAATATATGTTATATCAAAGTAACACCTCCTAGAATAAAATACCAGTATTGCTGTAGAACAGTGGCCTTCTGAGTGCAGTCCTCAAACCAACAGCATCTGTACTACTGGGAATGTATTAGAAATGAAAGTTCTTGGACTCTATCTCATACTTACTTATTGAAAACACTAGGAGTGGAGCTCAGCATCCTGCACTTGAATGAGGAGCACTGCAGAAGAAACTATGTACCCAAATTCTATTCAGAGTCATATTTACTCTAGGTATTTCCATATAGACATGAATTTAACCTATAGTTCATTGAAAAATTAAGCCAATGATAATATTCTAGTCCTTGTTCATAACTATTGATTAAAATATTGTGGTTATTTTCTTTATGATAGTATTTAGGAACTTTTATTGATGTTAATATTTAGAATATCAGCTGGTTTCAGGTCAGTGGTTTCATTTGATTACAATGGGAGCAAAATTTTTAAATAGCAAGAAGATAAGGCAATAGCTTTGATGTTTCTATGTAGGTAAGCCACAGCCAGCATATCTTGGTTTTCACATATCTATCAGCTTTTTTATCAAAGAAAATAATAAAAGATAATGTCAAGATTTTGCAATATCAGATTTACCATGCAGGAATTTTGAGGGTCTCATATGACTTGAGAATAAAATAGGGAGCCTCTGTTTTTATAAGTCTCTGCTGGAGGTAAGGTGGAAAAATGTAAAGCAGAATAATATTCTCACTTCTCTTGAGGGTTTGAATTCTTCTGAGCAGCTGAAAACTAGAGACCTACTGACACTTTCACTTTCCCTCCCATCTTTCTCTTCTAATTGCCCTTGGCCAAATGAATAACCACTGGGAGAAAAAAAAAAAAAAAAAACACAACACCCCCTCCAGGAATGAAGGATTCTTAAGTCACAGATGACTGTGTTCTGAATGTCACAGTGCTGGAGCAGAACATCGCAGAAGGGGCAAGTGCAGGATGAAGAGGGCTCATTCATATCCTGACAGCTGATAAAGAGCAGAGATGAGACAATCTAGTCAGATTTGGGAGTGAAAAAAAAATAAAGAAATAGGCCAGCAATAACAAGGTAGTCAGACTTGGTGAGGTCAGGTGCCAACAGAAATGAAAAATGGGAAGAATAAGGACTCATTAGGGAGGGAGGAAGTTATGCCATTTCCTTTAAATCCCACAGCAAGTTATATCCTCAAGATTCTAAGTTTAGGTCATTTATAAGACACTGGCAAGTTAATGAACACATACTTTAATTCCTGTACTAAATTTTATGATTCACTGTACTACCTGGTATGCAATGCTCGGCTACTTCATACTCTTGGCATTTAGCATGCTGATGTTTATCTTAAAGTAACTCATTTTTATCAGACCACCTCTTTTTTTCCTTCTACCCAGGAAGCAAATACAAGATGTCAGCTCTCAACTTTTGGCACAAAGAGAAAACCACATGGGTTTCCTTTTTACCAGCTTATGAGTTGCTGAAGTGAGGATCCTTAACAATACGATCAGCCGTGCCTTCATCTGCATATCCTGGACAACATGAGAATCCAGGCCATCAGGGCTCACTCTGCTCAGCCCTCAGTCAAAATAGTATAGAGAAATGATAAGCCACAGATCAGCCATCAAGTGGTCAATCTTACTACTTATCTTAATGACTAAAAAAAGGGTATTTAGTTCTTTTAGTCACTAAGGCCACAAAATCAGATCATTCATTCTGGAAGCAACTGACCAGCCCTGTGATTCCCTAAATCAACCTAAAAACAAATAATAAATAAACACCTAACATAAACCTTAATATCTTAATCACTTTAAGTATACAATTGCAGCATATAGACTTAGTTTATTTCCAAATAATTAAAGTTGAAGTCAACCTCAGATATAACAAAGCCCTTTCAGGTCCAAATCCAGGAAGATACAAAAATCCAGAAATGCTGAGGAATTTTTCCAAAGGTCACACAAACATCTTGTGACAAAATCAAAACTAAATCCAAGGCTCCTCATTCTCAGGCCAGTCCTCAGTCCCTTTTAGCCAATCTGTGTCAGGACAGTACCAAATGAAGTTATACAGCAATTATCTGATAAATTTGATGGATGTGTACAGACAAACAGGGATAATTATGGCCAGAAAATCCAATTTGGGTCCTCAGTTACCTAGATTAACTGCCTACATTGACCAAATAAACTGGATAATGGCCAAAATGCACTCTACATTCTGTTGGGCACCCGTAGCCTGAGAAGCACTTCATTGTGATTTTGTGATTAATAGGAACACACACACCACTGAGGCAGCTATAAAGTGCAAATCTAACTGGAATTATCTTCCATCTATAAAACAGATTTGAAAGTTGTCCCAAATCCCTTATTTATTGGTAAGTCAACTGAAAATGCAAGAGGAACTAAATGTATACACACTATAGAATTTCTCTGAAAAAAGCAATCACGCTCCTTCTGCTCCATTCCATTGTTTCATCAAGCCTATTATCCCTCCAAATGAATCAACTATGATTAGGTCCAAATTGTGTGGTGAAAGATTACAAAGGCCTCATATCAAAAGCTTCAGTAAATCTGGGTCATTCTTTTAACTTTATTCTACAAATTATGTAGGTCTCACTTGTAGACCTTAAGATAAACATCACACTTGGGATGTTTAGCTGTGTGGGGGAAGCATTAGGGAAAGGGGGCTTTCAGAAAAACCCTCCAAAAACTTTCCTATAAGATTTCATGTTTTAGAGTAAAATACATTTCATGTTCCTCTACTTAAATTTGAGTAGAAGGAAATTTCATGTTTCTGCTACTCAAATTTAGGTGGTTTGCCTATGCAAAGAAAGTTTCATTGAGGAAAATATATCTCAAAACTAAGATGTTTCTCTGTGATTTTAGAAATGAATAGGTTCAGCACTTTGTGGACATCATTAGGAACAAAAATGACTGCATCATGCTTATAGGCTGAGAAGATAAGCCTGGAGAAAGATGAATCAAAAAGCAAGACAGTGAATACCCTGTTGGACTGGGAGCCACAAATCTGGTTCTAATTCTCTATTTGGCGTGAAGTATCTCCGTTACATCAGACAATTCACCCTGTCTCTGGACTCAATTCCCTTATCTCTAAAAGGAGGTTGGCAGGATGAGTTTCCACTTTTACCTCTCTTTGACTTTAAGCCAGCAAACTAAGGATGATGGGCTAAATACAGACCACCACCTGTTTTTGCAAATAAAGCTTGATTAGAACACAGCCATATGTATTCATTTACATACTGTCTATGGCTGATTTCATGTTACAAAGCAGAGTTGGGTAATTGCAACAGAGACTGAATGGCCTAAAAAGCCTAAAATATTTACCATCTAACCCTTTACATAAATGTTTACTGACCCCTGCTCTAATTCATTAACAGTGTTTCTGAGAAAAAAGAATACCTTAACATCACTGCTATACCACAGTCTATATTATAATGTACTATACCAATTTCTTAGGGCAGGCTTTCACTCATCTTCTGCCAAATGCCATGCTGAATAACATGCCTTGTGGGATATTATTTCTTTGTTCCTTCAAAGTCATTCTGGCTATGGGATGTGCTGTTCCTTCATTATAACTTTAATACACAAGCGACAGCAATTAATAGGGGCACTGTCTGGAGGCTTTGTTCATCGTTGGTAGGGTTGGTGAAGGTGACTAAATTCTGTCCAAAACTGGCTAGTTTCCAGGTCAAGAAGAAGCCTTCCCCCATCTAAGAAAGGCTAGTCAGTCAAGAAATTGGTACCAGATGAGAGAGGAGGAAAAGTTGTTGAATGTCTATAAAAGAGTGAAAGAAAGAGCATCTAAGACAGGAAGAGTGTCTCGTATAACTTTCATCTTTTTCGGGAGCACAATTTATGCTGAAACTGAAAGTCCATATCCAAATTAGTAGGTATAGAATTGCCTCAGACTTTGAAATACCCAAATACCTTAAAACTCAAGTGATGCAATGGAAGGAAATACATATAAGCTCCTTATTATGCAATCTGACTTCTCTCAACACCTCACTATTAAATCAAAGGCCTCTCAGAGCTACAGTATAAGAAGCCTCCAGTGTAGCCTGATGTGAATGCTACACTGCTCTGTCATCTAAGGACTCGCCCAGCTCTTCATGTACACAGCCGTATCTGAATTTGCTTCCCCAACAATCTTTTTGCTCCCTGGCATACTAAGACCTTAGAAGCAATGCTTCCTTGGAAAAACTCAAGCAGCTGGCAAAGATATAAAAGAGTCAAATCTCCACTAAATTGTTAGTTGTAAATTTTTTTAAAGAGCTAAGTAGGAGCCGCATGGAGCCTTAAAACATACTCTATTGCTGGTGGTCTTGGAACCAACATGATGACGTGAATAAAAGTAGAATTTGAGATCAATCACTCTTGATTTAGAATGTGGTTTAGAATCTGGTTCTTTAATTTTCTTATAGATAAAATTAGTTAGTTATTTAAACCCTCCGAACTTCAATTCTAATAAATTAAATGGGCTTGAAATTGTCTCCCTTAAAAGAATATTCAAATCTTTGGTAACTGTATGCAGCTGTATTAAACAACATCTATCACTATCTTTGAGATGTCACTAGTGACCAGGTGCAATATATTAGCTCATTTGATCCTCAAAATATTTTTTCAATGATAGAATCATTAATTTAATTTTACAGAAAAGAAACTGAAGGTTAGACAAGTTAAGAAATTTGATGCAATAGCTTTTGAGTCCAGGCTTTTCTGAATCCAAAGCCTATGTTCTTTCCTCAAATATGCATTGTTTTCCACTGATGACTTTTGTTCACTGAGGTCTACTCTAGTTCCTGGATTGCAATGTGCACAGGGGATAAGGGTGTGGAGCACCTCAGCCTCGTCATTCAGAAATTATTTGCCCTCATAAGATTTAAAAGACTTTGCTCCAGGACCCTAATCTTAGTGCCCTCTGCCTGTCATATGCTTTAGCACACAAACTAGGATCTGACTCAGCTTTCTACTTACTTAGAGCTTTTCCCTGCACCTCAGTCCATTCAGCTGAGTCTATATAATCTACTTAGTTTCTGTTATTCATCTGCTCCCCATAGGCCCAAAACAAACTGTAGGGAACATATGGACATCTCTCAGTCATTTGGTAGAATCTGGCCATTACTAAGAGAATGCCCAAATGAGCTGAGATACCTTCACATGGATGAGCTGCTGCTAAGGCCTTGCCATTCATCAGATTCCATGTTCAGAGGGCAGCACCTACATGAGCCATGTCCATTCTAAGATTTAAATCCTGCAGGCACATTAAGCCCTGTGAGAGAGAGTCAGACTCAGTGAACAGTCACCCAACTGCCTTTATTCCCTTTCTCCCTGACTCTGCCAGTCATTTCCCCAGCATGCCTTCTCTCTCCAGTGTCTGCTCAAGGTCTTGAGTGATTTGTGTCTGAACAAGAATCTAGGTTTGTGAGCTCAGTAACACAAGGGACATGGATAACTATGCCTTAGCTATGGAGCTTCTGCACATTTGGTCATGGCAGCCATCCACTCTGAACCCAAATTCCCATTGGACTAACTCTAGGCCCAGGGGGTTGAAGCCATGTGACCTGAGAGAGAATTGAGAATTAAGAAGAGGAAGAACTGCTGAGTTTGGAACTTTAACAGATTGCAATATTATATAAGTGTTCAGTTATTTATCATAGGGTCTTCTTTCTCTGGTTAAACTGAAAAGGAATATGAAAAATCTTTGCTTAAAAAAGCATATGTTTCCTCTACAAAGCATATTCAATATTTCATTCTAGGATGTTCCTTTATAACTTGGTAAATTTGCTGCAGCTTATCATAAATGCTTCTAAAAACCCACAGGAAGGATGCAAAGAAGATGTAAATTTTGGAAGAGCTGTAAAGGAAGAAGAGTAATGGGTTTCTCTCTTTCCTTTTGTCTCATCAGCCTCTCTTTCCTATGTCTTTTAAGTATATATAACAACAGTAAAAAAAGAAAGAAAAGGACAGATTATCCATTGTCTGTTAATTCTGCCAGCTCATATTAGAAAATAGCTAAGAGTTTGGATTACAAATTATAAGTCTCTATAGTATAAATCTTTAAATAAAGTTCCAAACATGTGAAATACATGAGTCTATTCCCTAAAATATTAATATTGAATGTTTTGGAACTTTGATTCTTCAAATACATAAATTCTATGTGAATTTTGCTAATTCTCTTATGGATATGCTAATTATCTTATCCTGTATTTGAAGTCATTTATAAACATAGTATCTCACTTAGAAGACTAGCTTCTTGAGTGTAGAGTCCACATAAGATTTAGTATGTTTTTTTACCCTGTACCTATTAAGTATCTGATACAAAAATAGGTTCTAAAGGGAAAAAAAGATGAACATGAAAGATTTAGAGTGCACATGAGATTTGTGTTTACCCCATTTCCCAGTACACAGATGTCGTTAAGGCGTAGCTGTTCATGAAAGTACCACATTCTCAAGTACATCCCGAACAAAACTGTATTGCATGAAGCCATTGATATAGGAAGGTCTATTTGTGACATCAGCAAAAGCAACCCTAACTAATACAATGAACACAAAATTCAATTAATTAACTATTTAATTGATTACAACTGGAATGATAGTAATCTAAGATATTAAAAATTTATTTCTGATTATTTAAGTACAGCAATAAAACCAAAGAGCTTAAATTTCAGGGCCATTCACTTCCACAGCTCCCTTCTAAGGTCCTGAGAAAGGCCCTAGAAACTTACTCACAGTTTTTGTAAATTTTTCAAAAGTAGATTGTTGTATTCCTTTCCTTAGGAACAGAACCCAAAATTACAAAGGGCTTAGGGTCCATAAAAACTGACTCTGTGCCTGGTTCAAGAAAAAAGAGTACAGTGGTATATAATGCATAAAATATGAAATTTACATTTGTAATTTACAGAAAGTTGATCTCTTCCAGTGAGTTGACTCTTTTTTTAATTAAATTTTATTTTAATTGTTGTTCTTATACAGTTTTCTGTTTTCTACGAGTTGACTCTTTTACTAACAAGAATGTCATGAAATCCAAAGTAGCCTGCAATTTATTGTCACATTTTCTCTCATTATTTTTCTATGATGCTTATTCATAAAGAATTACCTCATTAACAACTTTGACCTTTCTTGTAATAGTGTTAGCTTTTTTCTTTTTTCTTTTAATTTTTATTTTAATTGTTGCTCTTGTACAGTTTTATGTCTTTTACTCCCATCCCAGCCCACTGCCCCAGCCCTCCCCACCTCCCTCCCATTTCCACCCCACCCCCAGTTTTTGTCATGTGTCTTTTATACTTGTTGCTCTAAACCCTTCCCCTTTTCTTCTGAAATTCCCTCCCCTCTCCTCTCTGGTGACTGTAAGCCTGTTCTCAATTTCAGTGTCTTTGGTTACACTATGCTTGTTTGTTTGTTTTGTTGATTAGATTCCTGTTAAAGGTGAGATCATATGGTATTTGTCTTTCACTTCCTGGCTTATTTCGCTTAGCATAATGCTCTCCAGTTCCATTCATGCTGTTGTGAAGGGTAGGAGCTCCTTCTTTCTTTCTGCTGCATAGAATTCCATTGTGTAAATGAACCATAGATTCTTGATTCATTCATTTACTGATGGGCACCTGGGTTGCTTCCAACACTTGGCTATTGTAAATTGTGCTGCTATGAACATTAGGGTACATACGTTCTTTTGGATTGGTGTTTCAGGGTTCTTAGGATATAATCCTAGCAGTGGAATTGCTGGGTCAAAAGGTAGATCCATTTTTAGTTTTCTTAGAAAATTCCATACTGCTTTCCATAGTGGTTATACCAGTCTGCAATCCCACCAACAGTGCACTAGGGTCCCCTTTTCTCCACAACCTCTCCAACACTTGTTGTTTGTTGCTTTGTTTATGATGGCCATTCTGACTGGTGTAAGTAGTATCTCATTGTGGTTTTAATTTGCATCTGTCTGATAGCTAGCGATATTGAGCATCTTTTCATGTGTCTCTGGATCCTCTGTATGTCCTTCTTGGAGAAGTGCCTGTTCAAGTCCTTTGCCCATTTTTTAATTGGGTTGCTTGTCTTCTTAGAGTGGAGTCATGTGAGTTCTTTACATATTTTGGAGATTAAACCCTTGTCTGAGGTATCATTGGCAAATATGTTTTCCCATACAATTGGTTCTCTTTTTATTTTAATACTGTTTTCTTTAGCCTTGCAGAAGCTTTTTATTTTGATGAGATGCCATTTGTTTATTTTTTCCTTTATTTTTGTTCATTTGTCCCTTGCTTTAGGGGATATATCAGTAAAAATGTTACTGTTTGAAATATCTGAAATTTTCCTGCCTATGTTCTCCTCTAGGACTTTAATGGTGTCATGGCTTATATTTAAATATTTTATCCACCTCGAATTTATTTTTGTGTATGGTATAAGTTGGTGCTCGAGTTTCATTTTTTTGTACGTAGCTGTCCAGTTCTCCCAACACCACTTGTTGAAGAGGCTATTTTTACTCCATTTTATGTTGCTGCCTCCTTTGTCGAATATTAATTGACCATAGAGAATTGGGTTTATTTCTAGGCTCTCTGTTCTGTTGCACTGGTCCAAGTGCCTGTTTTTGTGCCAGTACCAGGCTGTTTTGATTACAGTGGCCTTGCAATATAGTTTGGTGTCAGGTATTATGATCCCTCCTACTTTGCTCTTCTTTCTCAAAATTGCTGCAGCTATTTGAGATCGTTTATGGTTCCATATAAATTCTTGAAGTGTTTGTTCTATATCTGTGAAATATGCCATTGGTACTTTAATAGGTATTTAATAGTGTTACTTTTAATAATAGGTCAACTATGAGAGTTTTAAAAGTTTCTATGAAATTCACCATTGGGCTTAGATAAACCCAATATTACACCCAAATTAACACACACACACAGGGTTTATGGAATATTCAGAAAAGAGAAAAACATGATTTGCCAAACAATGACTAAAATGTTTAGTCAAATAAGGTCTGACTGAATTCATCTTTCTCATATTTTTATATTGTGGTGATTGAGACTATCATAGGGGAAATATGGCTTAAAAATAAAATAACTCATAATTGTGGGCATGAGTTTGAGATTTGCAGGTGAGAATATAATGGAACATTTTGCCTGAATATTCAGTTCTAAACATTTGTGTCTACTATATTATGAGAAGTTTCCCTAGCAAATATTTGAACTTGTTTTTATTCAATTTGATTTGCCTTTTCCTTTATGTCTACCTAGGTTCCTAAAGAAAAATTGTAAGAAGAAAGAAAAACTATTTTGCTTCATTTAGACATAGGCTTTAGGGATTTGTCAAAATTTAATTGTATACTCATTTTTGATATCATAATTTTAAAAAATAAATTATTTTCTAGGAAAAATTAACCTTGGAATTATTTAAAGCAACATCTTCATGATAGTTAATTTAGGACAAAAATAATAGAAGACAAATCAAGAACTAAAGATCAATGATTGGGTGTTTAAAGATAGCATTCATGAAAATAGTTAAATTCACATAATAAAGGTTGAAGACATCTCTATGGTTTCAGAAGTAAAGGAGTTCCCATAAAACCCCAGAATTACTCATGGATGCATGCACAGTTCACATTTTAATGAGGAAGATTTTCAGAAATCGCACAGTAGCGTCATGCTATCCATATGTAAGCAACAAGCGCAGCAGCTTTAACTTGTTTTCATCCCAAAGAATTCACTTTAAGAGCTCAACATTAAAATAATGAACTTCTCATTGAGAAATCCAAAATTGCTAAGTTTCATTTCCAAGAAATTTCAAGTAAGCTATTACGGAATAAATAATTTTAATATGTACATGTGCATCTCATGAGTGATGGTTTTCAATGCCAGTGCCCATAAAGATACATTTTTACTATGAGTCCAGTGTCATTATCCAAAAGAACAGGAAATATGTCCTCTATACCTACTTTATACTCCCTTTTTTGTATAGGCTATTTTATAATTTGATAATTAACTTTCTTCTCAGAGTTATCTCTTCTTTAATTCGTTAAAAGACACTTTTGACATATTAAGAGTCCCTAACTTCATTGGAAGACATCAGCTAAATAAATCACTTGATTGAGACCTTAAATACAATTTAGTAACTTTCCCTAATCATTGTGAACACAAGCCAGTTGATGAACATTAATTGTAACATTTATAAGTGCAGGTAGCTTTTCACTGTTCATAACCTTCCCATATTCCTATAGCCTGGAGATATATCAGTTGAAGCAGCTAAACAGTGGTCAAGATTTCTTCTTACACCTTCCTGTTTGTAGTGAACATCTGTTCTGTATTCGTGAACTTGATGTACAACATTGAAATCAATGATACACATTCATCATAAAAGAAACTAGCATTTTATCTAGGAACTGTAGGTTTACTGATAAGCGAAAAAAAAAGGAACAGCACCCAAGAAGAGAGATTGGAAACTAATAGTTGGTAGAACTGTACAGAGGCTAATGGAGTACCATGCAGGAGCAATTTATCCAGCATCTGGGCTACAGTCATGTTATCTTTTCATCCTCAAACCTGTCTAACCTTTCCTTAGGGGCCTATTGCAGGACCTTGCAGATACTAGGTGCTCAGGCAAAATACTCCATCACTAGGCCGTACCAATGATCTGTATCTTTTTTGCTTGGGACACATGGCAAGGAAAGAGAATGTGGACAAGTGGACACATGGAGAGGCTCTATCTTTCTTCACTTTTTTTTTTTTTTTTTTTGAAAACTTCATACTGGATTGTAAAGCTCTTTTTAATTAAAGTATAGTTGACATACAATATTATATTAGTTTCTGGTGAACAACAAAGTGAGATTTCACATTTATAAGCCATACAAAGTGATCACCAGAAAAAATCCATTACTCATTTGTCACTGTACAAAGTTATTGTGATACTGACCATATTCCTTATGCTGTACTTTATACCCTGTCATTTACTTATTTTATAGCTCTAAGTTTATACCTTTTAAGCCCCTTCACCTTTTTGCCTATACCCCCACCACCCAATCATCTGGTAACTATCAGTTTTTCTGTATCTATGAGTCTGTGTGTTTTTGTGTTGTTGTTTATTTGCTTAGGGTTTTTTTTTGCAAATTGTACACGTAAGTGAAATGATGCAGTATTTGCCTTTCTCTGACTTATTTCACTTAACATAATACCCTGTAGATCTATCCATATTGTTGCTAATGGCAAGATTTCATTCTTTTCCATAACTGAGTAATATTCCACTATGTGTGTGTATATGCACAGGCATGCATATATATATATACATATATATATACATACACACACACACACACACACACACACACACACACACACATGCTGTTGGGGAAAAAAGTCCAGCTATTGTTAATATAACAAGAATGGTTTGTGCGAAATCAATGTAACCTGGCAGCCAAGGAGAGTGGACTGGAATGTGCATGTGTGAACAATGACAACTTCACTGTACTAGTCAGTGAGGGTGGTAGATACAATTGAGTGAGCATGTGTACTGTGTGGCTGTAATATTCAAAAGGAAAGAGCATGCAGAGCAACAAATCTTCATCAAATGTTGCATTAAGCTTGAACATTTCTCCACAGAAACTACTCCAATGATTCAGAAGGCTGTAACTATGGGCAACTGGTGTTTGGCAGCTTCATCATGACAACATGCCCACTCACGTATCATGTGTTGTGCAGAGTTTTTGGTGAAACATCAAATCAGCTAGGTGACTTAGCCCCCTACAGCCCAGATTTGGTGACCTGAAACTTCTGGCTTTTCCCAAAACTCAAATCACCTTTGAAAGGGAAGATTCCGGAAAATACAATGAGGCAGCTGACAGCAATTGGGAGAACTGTGTGAGGTCTCAAGGTGCCAACTTTGAAGGGGATTGAGGCATCACTGTCCTATGTACAATGTTTCTTGTACTCTGTATCTTTTTCAATGAATGTGTCTATTTTTCATATTATATGGCTGGGTACCTTCTGGACAGAATATATATATTCAGAATGAATATATCTTGGCTATTGTAAATAATGCTGCAGTGAACACAGAGCTAGAGGTACCTATGTCTTTTCAAATTAGTGTTTTGTTTTCTTCAGATGTGCCCAGACATGGAATTGTTGGGTCCTTCTTTATCTCTTATTACAACCTTTGATTTAAAATCTATTTTGTCTGATACAAACATTGTTATCCCAGCCATTTTCATGAATTATCTTTTTCCATCCTTTTACTTTTGGTCCATGTACGTCTTTCAGTCTGGAGTGTCCTGTAGGCAGCATATGTAAGGATCATGTTCTTTCATTCATTTGGTTACCCCATTTTTTTTGTAATTTTATTATTTTTATTTATTTTTAATATATTTTATTGATTATGCTATTACAGTTGTCTCATTTACATGCTTTATTCCCCTCCACCCTGCACACCCCTCTCATCCACATTCCCCTCTCCCAACTTTAGTTCATGTCCATGGGTTACACATATAAGTTCTTTGGCTTCTACTTTTCCTATACTATTCTTAACCTCCCCCTGTCTATTTTCTACCTACAATTTATGCTCCTTATTCCCTGTACCTCTTCCCCTTCTCTCCCCTTCCCACTCCCCTGTTGATAACCCTCCACATGATCTCCATTTCTGTGGTTCTGCTCCTGTTCTAGCTGTTTGGATAGTTTGCTTTTGCTTTTGATTTAGGTGTGGTTGTTAATAACTGTGAGTTTACTATTATTTTATTGTTCATATTTTTATCTTTTTTTCTTAGATAAATCCTTTTAACATTTCACATAATAAGGGCTTGGTGATGATGAACTCCTTTAACTTGACCTTATCTGAGAAGCACTTTATCTGCCCTACCATTCTAAATGATAGCTGTGCTGGATAGAGTAATCTTGGATGGAGGTCCTTGCCTTTCATGACTTGGAATACTTCTTTCCAGCCACTTCTTGCCTGTCAGATCTCTTTTGAGAAATCAGCTGACAGTCTGATGGGAACTCCTTTGTAGGTAACTCTCTCCTTTCCTCTTGCTGCTTTTAAGATTCTCTCCTATTTTTAATATAATTATGATGTTCCTTGGTGTGTTCCTCCTTGAGTCCAACTTCTTTGGGACTCTCTAAGCTTCCTGAACTTCCAGGAAGTCTATTTCCTTTGCCAGATTGGGAAACTTCTCCTTCATTATTTGTTGAAATAAGTTTTCAATTTGTTGCTCTTCTTCTTCTCCTTCTGGCACCCCTATAATTCGGATGTTGGAACATTTAAAGATGTCTTGGAGGTTCCTAAGCCTCTACTCATTTTTTCTGAATTCTTGTCTCTTCATTCTTTTCTGGTTGGATGTTTCTTTCTTCCTTGTGATTCACACTGTTGATTAGACTGCCAGTTTCCTTCCCATTGCTGTTGGTTCCCTGTACATTTTCCTTTATCTCACTTAGCATGTCCTTCATTTTTTCAACTAATTTGCAACCAAATTCAACAAATCCTGTGAGCATCCTGATTACCAGTGTTTTGAACTGTGCATCTAATAAGTTGGCTATCTCTTCAAG
>PVKU01006400.1:58739-104764 GCA_004027475.1 Anoura caudifer
TTTTTTTTTTTTTTTTTTTTTTTTTTTTTTTTTTTTTTTTTTTTTTTTTTTTTTTTTGTCTCAGTGCACCTGCTACTATAAGGGGCAGAGCCTTAGGTGTTCACCAGGGCAGGGCAACCTATGTCCCTACTTTGTGATGCTGTATATGGGGAAGGGGTTGAGAGGGAATGATGACACTTGCTCCACTCTCTGCCAGATTTCAGTCACTTCCTCCACTACCCACAAGCAAAGTGGGCCCTTCTGGTGTTGATTCCTGGGTGGGTTGGCTTGTGTACATTCTAGGACCCTTTGGGTCTCTCCAACAAACTCTCCTGTGGGGCTGGGAGTTTCTCTCACTGCCACCTCAACCCCCACAGGCGTTTTCAATCAGTGATTTGAGGCTTTATTTCCCTGCACTGGGACCCTGGGTTTCAAGATCTCCCAGGTTTTCCTGTGTATCTGCACATGAATGTGGGACCACCTGCTCCACTAGCCGCCACCTCGCCAGTCCACCAGCTGCTTGCTGCCTTGCTGGCCAGCTACAGCCTTGCCTACCCCACTCCAAAAGCTACCGCTTCAGTGGGTCCACCAGCTACCACCTTGCCTGCCCCAGTCCTCCACCACAGCTTTGCTATGAATCCTCTCTGCCCAGCTGCCTGTATCCACCCCTCCTACCAGTCTGGATGGATGTTTCTTCTTTAACTCCTTGGTTGTCGGACTTCCATACAGTACTATTTTTCTCTCAGTTCTGTTTATTCTTTGTTTTTAAATTGTTGTTGTCCTTCTTTTGGTTGTGTGAGGAGGCACAGAGTGTCTAACTACACCTCCATCTTGGCTGGAAGTCCTGGTTACCCCATGTTTTTTAATGGAGCACTTAGTCAATTTACATTTAATGTAACTCTTGATAGGTATGTACTTCATTGTCATTTTCATTGTTTTCATACTAGATTTATAAGTGGTTGGTCTACTCTCTTAACTATATGTTTGCCTTTGCTAGTGAGATATTTTTTTCTTTTATATATTTTCATATTTCCAGTTTTGGCCTTTTCATTTCCATTTAAAGGATTCTCTTTAACATTTCTTTTAATGCCAGTTTAGTGGTGATGAAGTCCTTTAGTTTTGGCTTGTCTGGAAAAATCTTGATCTCTCCTTCAATTCTTGATGATAACTTTACTTGTTAGAGTAATCTTGGTTGCAGGTTTTTCCCTTTCATCATGTTGAATATATTGTACAACTCCCTTCTGGCCTTCAAAGTTTCTGTTGAAAACTCAGCTATAATCTTATGGGCATTCCCTTGTAGTTGTTTTTCCTTTGCTGCTTTTAAGATTCTCTTTTTCTCTTTAACTTTTTAAAATTATTTTATTGTTGTTCAATTATAGTTGTCTGCATTTACCCCCTACCACTCCCTCCTACCCCAGCCATCCGCACCTCCCTCCTCTGCTTCCACCCCACCTTTTGTTTTGTACATGTGTCCTTTATAGTTATTCCTGACTGTTAACAATTTAATTATAATGTGTGATGTTGTGGGTCTTTTGGGGTTTATCGTGTTTGGGACTCTCTGTGCATCCTGGACTTGGATGTCTGTTTCCTTCACCAGGTTAGGGAAGTTTTCAGCCATTATTTATTCAAATAGGTTTTTCATCCCTTTCTCTCTTCTTCTTTTGGAGCACCTATGATTCAAATATTAGTACACTTGATGTCCCAAAAGTCCCTTAGGCTATCCTCATTCTTTTAATTTTTTTTTCTTTTTGATCTTCCAGTAGGGTTTCTTCCACTATGCTGCCTTCTTAATTGCTGACCCATTCTTCTGCATCATCTGATCTGCTGTTGATTCCCTCCAGTGTATTTTTTGTTTCAATTGTTATATTCTTCAGTTCTGCCAGGTCCTTTTTTTATATTTTTTAACTCTTTGTTGAAATTTGCATGGAGTTTATACACTTGTCTGTAGTTTTATAAGAATCCTTATGACTATTACTTTGAACTCTTTATCTACTAGACAGCTTATCCTAGTTTCATTTAGTTCTTTTTCTGCGATTTTGTCCTTTTTTATTTATTTACAACCTATTTTTTCACTCTTAATTTTGCCTGTTTGTTGCTATGTATTAGGTAGGTCAGCTAAATCTCCTAGTTTTGAAAAAGTGACCTTGTTTAGAAGGTGTCCTAAGGGGCCCAGTGGTGGTATTCCCCTTATCACCAGAGCCAGGTGCTCCAGAGGTGTACCCTGGGTGGACTGGTGTGACCTCCTGCTGTGATTGGGTCAGAACTTCTATGGACAGACTGGCAGGCAAGGCTAGTCCCTGGACCATTGGCTTTGAGGGTGGTGACAACTGTTGGGGTTTCACTGGTGTGCAGGGAAAGTGCTTAGTGTGGCTAGCTGTGAGGCTGCCCACTAGGTATGGCAGAGCAGGAGCTGCTCTGGATAGGTGCTAACCTGAGTGGGTCCTCAGGGAATTCCAGGGTGGGATGAACAGTGTTATCAAGGTTAATGGAGAATAGTAGAAGTGACACCTGCTAGTGTCAAATCAGCTAGGTTAAAGAAAGGGGGGAAATGTTGCTCACCATCACCTCTGACTCAGGAGAAAGTTTCAACAGATCCCTGTGCCTCCAACACACACCCTAAAGTTAATCAGTGTATAAACTGCATGTATGCCCTAGGTGTTTGTCAACTTCTGCCTTTATGCCAGGACTCAGAAAGAGTGCAACCTGGGTTTTCTACACCCCTTTAGTTCTCTCAGACATAAGCCACACTGTTTTTCAAAGCCAGATGTTATGGGGGCTTCTCTTCCTGGTGCAGGCACCCCAGGCTAGGGCTCAGACCGCTCAATGTTCAGAAACAACCTCCGTGGTTGTGATATCCTTCCCACAGTGGGTCACCACATAGACAGTGGGGGATGGACAGGGTAGATCCTGTCTCTACCTTTCAGATATGTTTAAATGTGGCTTTTTCTTTTTATCTGGAGTTGTAGGAAATCTATTCTGCTAGTCTTCTGGTCATTTTTGGAGAAAATGATTCTATATGAAATTGTAGTTTTGGTGTCAAAGAGAGGAGGGATGAGCTCAGGATCTTCCTAATCTGCTATCTTGACCTCAAAGCTAGGACTCTTGCTCTTGAAGGTCAGTGCAGCTTGTCTATGAAATGTCGCTCCTTGTGATTGTTGCACCGCCCCTGCAGAAAACAAATGTGTCTCTGGATGGGATCACTGAGTCACTCCTCTCTTCAATCTTTCAATCACCTTTCTTGGAGCCCCGTATCTCCTCCATCCAGTATTTGGTATTCGCCTGGGCCCATTGGAGTGTCTGGTAAAATTTATTTCTTTTACAGCTCCTGAACAAAACCAGTATTCATTTTCCAAGATGGAATCACAAGAGAAATATGAAAGCTAACTGCACATAGTATAAATAAACATGGTATGGGAACACAAGAGCGGAACACGGCAGCCTGACACATACGAGAGAGACAACCTAGCATAACAAATAGTAAGTTGTGCTTTGCCCGTGGCATTTTCTGGCTCCATCGATAATTATATAATATAACAGCCACTGATTTCTCAGCCCTGGATCAATAATGGGTTTCACATCCCCTCCAGAGCTGGTTGTTGACCAAGGTGCTTACTCAAACCCCCACCCATCCATAGTGAAAATCAATTCTTGCATAACTGCTTGTGTGCTTGGAATTTCAGTATCAGAGTACCGGAGAAATGTGGAGTTAAATAGCACTGAAGAATTCATGGTGATTTTATAGATGCCCATACAACCCCATACAGCTCAACCAGTAGCTTCAAAGAAAAGTTCTCAATCTGAAAAATACAGTGGGATCTTCCAAAAACAACAGCGACACAAATATATAGCATACTCATAGGCCCAGAGCAGTCTGTAGCTAGATGCCAGCAGTTTTAACTGTCCTGTGATTAAAAAACCTCACATATTCTAACAAATGAGCTAAAAGTTTAGCATTCTATATGCTTAGTACCACAAAATTATAGTGCCACAATAATATTTGGGATGAACCCTCTAACTTAATGGCCTCAAAATATTCCACCACATTTGATAAGGCATCAAAGGGTGATTACATTACATTATAATTTTTTTTTCAAAATCTAAAGAGGCCTTATTTCCTTACACATAGTGACAAATTTTCAAGCTTGAATATTCTCTGAAAATCAGCCCTGTTTGTGCATACTCAACACAAATAAGAGAGGAGATCTACAAGCATCATTTTAATCTAATCAAGACAGATGGCCAAACCTGATAATATAGATGCCAAAGTAGATTTTTAAAATTGAATTACCCAGTTTGGCTGTCTGCCTTGATTTAGTTAACTAGGCAATGGCTCTAGCTCCTCTTCACGTGTAAAATCCTGAGTGGTGGTACATGGATGAGGGCAAAATTGTGAACTAGTTTTTTCTTAGCCACTATGGTACTCTCTTCTACAGGGTGTCCTGGCATGAAAATGCCACAGGAGTACATCACAGTACAAAGAGCCTTCATTTTGCAGTTAGAAAAATAAAGTCCAGAGATAATAGACAAGTTGTCCAAAGTCAGCAACTGCCTCAGAAGTGTCTCATGGGCGTGGGACCCATGTGCTGCTACACATTGTCAATCCTCCAGCTACACTAACAAATATGTTTGTGGGTTCTAAAGCCACACCCAGAAATTACCTCCCCTTAACCCTCACCATACTATCCACCTTTAGCACAGATCCAAAATCTGACCATTTCTCATCACTCTCATGTTGGTCCAAGTTACCATCACATCTCACCTGTGCTACTGCAATTGCTTCCTAATTACATCTGCAGAAGGTGTCACTGCCTCTACCATTGCCATTCTCATCCTCCCCACCCCCAGGTTATCCCCATCACCGCAACCAAAATTATCCTTTTAAATATGAACATGCCATTTTCTTTCTGCTTAAAACCTTCTGATGGCTCTGCATCTCACTAAAGAAAAATTAAGTCCTGACAATGGTCTATAAGACCCTACACAATACATCCATCTCTCTAACTTCACCTTTACTTCACCCACTTGTTCACTCTGCACCTACAACGGTGGCTTCTTCTTTTCTCTTCAATACTCCAGGCATCCTCTGACCTCAGCATTTTCACACTTCCTTTCCCTTCTCCTTGGACCCATTTTATTCAGACAAATCACTGGCTTGCTTCTTCTGCCCTTTCTTCAAGAGTTTGTTTGTCACTTTCCCCATCTGCCTTTAAGAAAATAAAACTTCCTTTTCCACCTCTCCTCCAGCATTTCCTACCTAATTTTCTTCAAAAAAGTTAACTTCTAATGTATAACACATTTTCCTTTTGTATGTTCTCTGTCCTCCAGATCAGTATGTGAATTCCAAGAAATGGGAAGCAAGGAGTGCAGAGAGGCTTTTTTGTTTTTTTCTTTGTTTGTTTGTTTTTCACTACTCAAACCCAGCAACTAGTATAGTAGCACATAGCAAGCATTTGATTATAAGTGATCAGATAAATTAAGGAATGATAAGATAAATATTAGGTTCCAAGGTTCGGAGGCAGAGAGGACAATTTGGGGCAAAGGAAGCTTTCTTTAATTCCTGCTCCTCATCCCCAGAGGCATGTTCTTTCTCTGACAATGCAGGAGGTTGGCTCAAACTATGCAAGTCTTCTAGGAATTTAGGCTTCTGTCTTAAATAAATGTTGGAGATGACCTAACACTGAGTAAGTGTTGGAAATATATCAATTATTGTTACTATGTTGCTGCCACCCAGGAAACATGAGTCAGGAATAGTTTTTTTCTGCTCTAGAGACATGAGTCAGCAAAAGCTGGGGAATGAGGGACTTGAAAGAATGAGGAAAATGTTCAAGAGCCTCACTGAGGGAGATATGTAACATTGACTCCCTGTCTCCTCTTCATGATTTGCTCAGGGTCTGAGACCTTTACTTCCCTCACTCCTTCATCCCTAGCCATTTGGTATTTTTGTCTAAAAGCGGACAGGAAGTGCATGAAATGAATTAAAGGATACTTTACACTGGAAATCAGGATTGGATAAGGTAATTTCAGGGCTTTATCAAAGTGTCCAGAAGAATCTAAAGTCTTTTTTTTTTTTAATTTCTAATAAGCATGGAAAGTTCAAAGAATGTATGACATGAGTACAGCATCTGAGCCACACCGCTGGGCTGACTGTATCCCATGCAGAGAGCAGGGACCCATTAGCATCGCTGGTCAACTGGGCAAAGAACAAATGATGAATGTGACCTAACACTGTCCAGCTGCCTGGCCATGAGGATTCCCTTTCTGCATAAACCCTCAGTCTACACAGAAGTAGAGCATTAGAACAAATCTATCTTCTCTCTTTTTCTTCTTCTTTAGGCACATATTTCAGAACAACATCCACAAAAGGAGCACCAGCAGAATGAATCTACATACAGTCAGCTGAAATGTTTAGATTTCAGTGCACTTTTGCTTGCTTCCTCAGAGAAAGAGAGTATGTGCTACATCTGACTCAAGCAACTCCCTGCAAACTGTATTTATACTGCTTTCAAAACCCAGCATGTAAAAGGTAATTAAAAAGGAACTGTTCCCTGGGAAGAGAGAAGCTAATGTGAACTGTGGATATTTTTTTTCCCCAGCAATATCCAAAAATAAAGTCATTGTCAAGAAACTTGACAAATAACAAGTAGTAATAGCAACACAAATCAAAACACCTTCATAATCAGAAATGATGTATGTAATTCAAAAAAAATTGATCATTAATGTATCTCTTTTTATTCTTATTCAGTTGAACAAAATAATTAAACATGGCAACTTCATACTCAATGTGAATCACCTTGACAAAGTAAAAAGACAATTTTAAAACTAAGAAAATAAAAGGACCACTATTTTATTTTAGCTGTTTTCCAAGCCACTAGGCATGACCTATTTTCAAAATTTTGGCCTTTAGAAAAAGAATCCAGTGTTCAAGCAGGTATGCAAGCCTACTCTCATTCCTGGATTTACCCTGAGAGAGTCCATGGAGAACAAGGAGAACAGCTAATTTGTTTCCAGGCACTCTGGGAAGGCACTTTACTCTGGATCTTTTGCGTTAAAACAATATTCATAGAGTAAAGTGCTGAAGAAAAAGAGAATCCTCCCCTTGCCACTTGGCTTAAACTTGGACAGATTCTTCAACCCAAACATCATAGAATCTTTGCTGTAGCTTGGATAGGAAGGTATGCTAAAATAGATTTTCTGCCTTTGAGATAAATAAAACATTGTCTGACACTAAAACAGTATGTAGAATTGCATAGTTATATTCAAATTCATCTGCCTGATTACTAAAAATGTCCCTTTTTCAAGCAGAAGTGATTCTGGTGACAAGTAGAAGTGGTCCATACTCAGCTGGTCTACATCCAGCATCACATTATGCACTTTGACATTGAAAGCTTTCATCACACCAGGTTGAGGAATTCCATCTTCCTGTACATTTCCTTCAGTGTACTTACAATTGTAATTGATTGGTTGTGTGACTATAGCTGTTTGTTCACTGCTTTATCCACTTAGAAAAATGCCTGACATATAAAACTCATTATAAAAAACTGGATAAATGAATGACTAGAAGAGGGAAGTGGTTTCTCTTTACTCATCTGTTTATTCCCAATGATAAGTGAGTTATCATTTTAGGACCTTTAACAAAACAAAAAGTTGCTGAGTCTAGTTCTGAGGCAGGATCATTATCACTTAAGTCCCTAAGGATAGAGATAAATTTTCTTCCTCTCTCCGTGCTACTCTTTCTCTGGTTACCCATATCACACCTAGATTTAGGGATATAATTATAATGGTGCATATCCTTCTGTGCTGGGAATGCTCACAAAAAGTTTCTTATGTTCAAACACAAGAGATTCCAGCATTTTCTACTAAAATCTTCAGGTAAATTTTCACTGCACCACCAACAGGGGGAGGCACATCTCGGCAAAACAAAATTTGCAGTCCCACAAACCCAACAAGCACAAAATTCAACCAAATGATGCAACATTAGCTGAAATTCTTAAGAGGAATCATTTCAGCAAGGACCACTGTCTCAAAAAATAACAGTGCTTTACAGAGACTTAATTGAGGAACAGTTGACTTGTCCTCCCTTCCAAAGCAACATAGGCTGTTAAGTAAAAGATGCCAAAAATTAAACCCTGACTCCACCCCTTACTGGTTGGGTAATCTTGAACAAGTCATATACCTAACGTAAACAAACTTTCTTCACCTGAAAGGACAGAGGGAATAATCATGCCTATTTTGCTGTGTCATGTAAGGAATGAATAATAGAAGTCTCTACTATATGAAGGTATTCAATAAAGATCTACAGTCACATTTATTCTTATTTTAAACTGGGAAAGTTTAACCTACAAGTGTGTGTGAGAGTATGCATCAGTCTGTATTTATAATTTAAATTGTCTTTATTGATGGAAGCCCATTTTTAAAAGTGAAGTTTTGGTTCTGCATTCATTACAAGACTGGGATCTCCGACACAGATGAAGTAGTCCAGAAAAGAATGCTAATGCTGATGATCCAGGTATCTCCATGAGGAGCTCAGACATTTAGTGTTTGTAAGGTACCAGAATCACACACTGATATCAGTGTGCTACCTTTGAAGGGATGTTTAGCAGCCTCTTCCCTGATATTTTCTAGGGTAGAGGAAGAGAGCTAACAAGTTATGCATATTTAACACCTAGGGGAAAAATGTTACTGTAACACTTGAACACTGGTAAAAACATTACTAAATTTAACATAAAACGATTTGTAATAACAGGACATTTATTTGCCACAATGACATTTGAACCAGAGTTGATGTTTTTCTTAATTCCCTTTTTATACAAATACTAACCTAAAATTAGACAAATGTGGCTATCTTTTACAAAATCTGTTAGAAGAGCAAAGAAAGAGTTTTATATATCTAAAGAAGCATAATGCATAGAATAGGGGAAAACCTTGATAACCACCCTGAGGGAAATAAGCACTAACATAGATAACAAAAAATCAGTTCACATTTGGCTTTCTAAGGGCTGTACTTACAAACATACTGATATTTGTGCACTCACATTTAGTATTTTATATTATATGATGTGTTATATTAGTATAAAATATGTAATCATATGTATATATTATATAATGTTAATCATATTGAAATATATGTCCTATGTTCACAATATCCTAATATATTATACTGTTGTATTGAAATATATTAATTAAATACTTTTAATACCTGAGAACTCACAGCCCTTCACTCATATTTTGAAAGTCTGGTTGCCTTTTTCTTTTGTCCCACTGTTTGTCCTTTTCATCTTATTCTACAAACATTTCAAGAATGCATTTCTCAGACATTTATAAAGAGTCAACTTACAGTTGAGCTTGTTTCTAAACATGGTATTTCACACCTTCCACAGGACAGGTTAATGATTATTTTTGGTTTTAGATGCCATCTGTTACCACTTCTTCTGGGCCAAAGATCCTGTTTATGTCAGCAAATCACTTAATTAAGCAAACTAGGTGATGAAACAATGAGGTGTTTTGTTTTTTTTTTAATGATGTGGATGTTCATAAAACGCACATAATTCAATAGTATGCTTTATTTGAAAGAAAATAGAAGAGCTGAGTGGGGAGTGCCCTGAGTAGGCAGTGGGAGAAAGGATGCAGATAAGAAGGTTCCAGCAAAGCCCCTCACAGAAAAGGGAGGGGAAGTGATCTAGTACACAGGTTGAGGGATTGGCTTTAGGTCACAGGACTTATGCCATTTCCTCTGACAGGAGAGGAAAGAAAGTTATTCACAGAGTAAAGAGAAGCCTAACTGAATTCTCCCTGGGCATTAAGTACAATATTGTCATCCATGTGACAGACTACTGAGATAAAATGTATCTCAATGTCTCTGTACAGCTACAGCATTTCTTCCAAAAATCCACATCCACTTGACACTGAACATGACTTCTGAATACTCTGCCTCCCTCTGGGATATTGTTTCTCATTTAATTCATGGCTCCACGGTATTCTTGAATATTTCATAAGAACAAAACTCCAAATCAGAGTACTCTTCACATATCCCCTTAAAACATAGTTTTTGTAAATTTATATCCACAAAATAAGATTTCATCTCAATTCAGAAAATTTGCTAATTCTGCAAGCTTTTTAAATAATACTTGTTTGTAAATTTACAGCTTCCTTGGATTTTCTTAAATTCTAATTATATGCAGAGATAGACTTAAACCACCATTATTATAGAAACCATTAAATTTACTATGATTAAAATAATATTGAAGGGATAGACTTAAACCACTTAATACCAGATGTTAAACCTAACTATTCACAAATGTCATGATTTCTATATATGACAAGATGGCTCTTGATTCGAGACAGGTTTACAAATATGACTTTTAAAAAAGTCTGTGTTAAATAATGCTAATGTAAAAAAATGATTTTGATGTAAACACATTTATGGAAATACACCTACTTGCAATAATTGGGGGAAATGTTTAGCTCTGTAAAAACTGCCATTGGGTCATTGTCCTGAGAATCCCTTGAGAATCAACACCAGGTAGATGCAAAAACAAAGTGTTAAGGTCTCAAGTTATGAACAGGAAACTTCCCTCATTGGAAAGTTTATTAAATCTTCAGTAAGACCATGGTCCATAAGTTTAGTACCTACTTTTTCTATGTAACTTATTGCTTTAAATCTTATAATTAAATATTTTATCCATTTTGAGTTAATTTTTGTCTATGGGGACAAACTGTAGTCTAGTTTCATTCTTTTGCATGTGACTTTCCAATTTTCCCAGCATCATTTACAGAAGAGGCTTTCTTTTATCCATTGTATGCTTATGGCTCCTTTTCCAAAAATTTTGCCCATATACATGTGGATTTATTCCTGGGCTCTCAATTCTGTTCCAATGGTCTGTGTGTCTGTTTTTTTCTGCTAACAGGATACTGTTTTGATTATCATCACTTTGTAGTATAATTTGAAGTCAGGGAATGTGATATCCTTAGCTTCATTGTGTTGTTCCCCCCCCCCTCAGGATTGCTTTGATTATTCAGGGTCTTTTGTGGTTCCACACAAATCTGATGAGTTTTTGTTCCATTTCTTTTAAAACATCATTGAGATTTTAATGGGGATTACATTAAACCTATGTATTGCTTTGGGCAATACAGACATCTTACCTATACTTATTCTTCCCACTTATGAACATGGAACATCTTTCATTTGCATATTGTTTTAAAGATTTTATTTATTCATTTAGAGAGAGTGGAATGGGAGGAGAAAGAGAGGGTGAGAAACATCAATGTGTGGTTGCCTCTCACATAGCCCCCCACTGGAGACCTGACCTGCAACCCAGGCATGTGCCCTTACTGGGAATCGAACTGGTGACCCATTGGTTTGCAGCCCAAGCTCAATCCACTGAGCTACATCAGTCAGGGCTCAATTGTGTATTATTAAATCTATTTTAAAAATACTTTGTACTTTTCAGTATATAGGTCCTTCACATACTTTGTAATGCAGTAAATTTTTGTACATTAATTTTATATGCTGCAACTTTGTTGTATTTGTTTATTGTATCTAATAGTTTCTTGGTAGAGTCTTCAGGGTTTTCTATATAAAGAATCATGTCATCTGCAAAAAAAAAAAAAAAATCACGCTATTACCTCTTCATTCCCAATTTAAATACCTTTTTTTTCTTTCTCTTGTCTGATTGCTCTGGCTAAGACTTCCAGTACTATGTTGAATAAGAGTGGTGAGGGTGTATATCTTTGTTTTATTCCTGATCTTAGAGAAAACTTTCAGTTTTACCCCATAGAGTGTGATATTAGCTGAAGGTTTGTCATATATGACCATTATTATGTTGAAGTACTTTCCTTCTATACCCATTTTATTGAGTGTTTTAATCATAAATGAATTTGACTTCAAAGGCAAAGGAAGCAAAGGCAAAAATAAATGGATGGGACTATATCAAACCAAAAAAGCTTCTACACAGAAAAAGAAATCACCAACAAAACAAAAAGGCAACCAGCCAAATGGAAAAAGATATTTGTAAACAACAGCCCCAACAAGGAATTAATATCCAAAATATATAAGGAACTAACACAACTCAACACCCAAGAAACAATTCAGTTAAAAATTGAGCAGAGGACCTGAACAGACATTCTTCCAGGAACACAAAAAACCCACAGATACATGAAAAAAAAAAAAAGCCAACTTCTGTAGCTATTAAGGAAATGTAAACCAAAACTACCATTAGATGCCACCTCACAGCTATTAGTATGGCTATACTCAGGTGTACAAGTAAGTGTTGCGGAGGTTGTAGAGAAAAAAGGAACCCTCACTCATTGCTGGTGTGAACATAAGCTGGTACAGACATTATGTAAAGCAATATGAAGGTTTCTAAAAAAATTTAAAAATAGAATTACCAGAATCCCACTTCTGGATATCTACCCTAAAATTTTCAAGATGTTTATTTGCAAAATACATGGATCCCTATGTTTGTTACAGCATTACTCACAGTGGTCAAGACATGGAAACAACCAAAGTGTCTTTGCATACATGAGTGGATGAAGATGTGGTTACAGATATACAATGGAATACTACTCAGCCATAATAAAAGATGCAATTCTGCCATTTCTGAAAACACGGATACACTTTGAGAATATCATGCTAAGAGAAACATCAGACAGAAAAAGTTAAAGAGCCATATGCTTTCATTCACATGTGGGATATAAAACTGAAAAAAAAAAAAACCCACAAATGAACAAATAAGAAAAACAAACTAAAACTCATAAATGCAGGCAAATGTGTGGTGGTTACCAGAGGTAAGAGGTGGAGCATTAGTAAAGTGTAAAGTGGGTCAAATATACAGCCAGGGAAGACAATTTGACCTTGAGTATTGGGCACACAATGTAATATATGTATCATGTATCACAGAAATGTACACTTGAAACCTATATAATCTTATTAACCAATGTCACCTAATAAATTTAATTTAAAAGTTTATTAAAATGTATATAAAGTTTATAAAAGAAAAGAGGGAAGTGGTCTTGCACTTGATAATTGAAAAGCACTATATTATTTAATAATCTGGAAAATGGTAGAATAAATGCCTATGCTGTAAATCTACTGGGTAGAATTCCTAATGTCTGGAATTGCTAATGACAAACATGAGGCCAAGAGGGATGGATTATGAGTCGGGAGGGAAGAGGAACTGAATAGTCAGAATAGACTCCATCCTGATCACCTTCTTTATTACTCTTTAAGAAAATTCTGAGATTCTAATACATAGAATGATCATATGTCTTTGTTTGTCTTGGACAGTCTTAGTTTATTCCAATGGTCCCAGTGTAATTATTGATAAAGTTCCCTTTCATTCTCAGAAGTGCCTCAGCTTGAATGATAAATTATATAGCCACCCTACCAGTAAGCCATCAGACAAATGACTGAATTTTCTTCAGGGTATTCTGACATTAAAAAGAATGGATCACTTTATTATCTGTTGCTGTCATTGCTATTATTTAATACTGAGTGAACAGCACTGGGTTGCTGCAGACAGAAATCAATAAAAAGCAATGCTATAAGCCTTCAGGAGGGCAAAGAGAACCTCATTGCAGGGAGGGGATTTTAGAAGTGAGTAGCATTTTATGTTCATTAAGACACAGTGGGCTGTCCAGACTCCATGGCAATACCATTGCTTTGGTTTAATATTTAACTAGTAAGTAAAGTCTGTATCTACAGAATCTGTAAGGCAATAAAAGGCTCATGCTTCTTCCCTGACTCCGTTTACCTCCACAATGTATAGGAATTGTTATTCTTCAATTCTTCAATCCACAAACTTGTATTAGAAATCTATTTTGTTTTATCAACCTACCTGTCACAATGGACTATACAAGAAGCCTTGGTACTTCCATTTAAACAGTTCATATTTTAATTGATGATTCAAGACCAAAACAATCACATGATAACTAAGTGTAAAATAATATGATAGCAACTCATCCAAGTAATTTTACAACAGTTAGAATATTGAACAAAGGGATATTGAACTTAGGCCAAAACGATGCAAAGGGCTCCAAAAGGTGGAAAGGAACAGCATAAGGAAAAGAATAATTGTGGGAATAAACACATGTGCAAGGAACAGTGGCTAAAATTAGGTTTGTTTGAAAAGAAAATAAATATTGAAAAGACAAAGTGGAGCCATGTGTCAGATACTTCAGAAAAGGTGAGTGTTTGGACTTGATGTAATGTATGATACTAACATTCAAAACCATCCAAAGTCTGCTATCTCCATTTTACCAACACTTTTGTATACTGTAATCTGAGACCATGTCAACACAATGAAAGGCACTAGATAGGAAAACTATCCAGCTTCATGTTACTTTCAATCCTAAAGGACAACTATAGTGAACAAAATATAGGTGGTCCAATAAACTGTTCATTAACTTATGATTAAACTACTTCAGAAGACTTCTTTAGTTTCTTTGAATAACAAAAGAAAGTCATGTCCTGATTCTGGGTTCAAATTTTCCATTTTCTTTTCTAACTTTCCAAGATTACATATTTACGTAGGTAAAAACTTCAGGATTCAGATGTTAAGACCATTTTGAATACGCAAAGGTTATCACTCTAATCCTGTCTGAACCTTTGCCACTGTTGCTTTCCTCAAGTCGTTACTTATTCCATGAAGATATTTCCAAGTAAACCTCCCTGCCTCTACTCAGTAAAATCACTCCACAAAGACAGCTGTCAACCCTTCCTCCCCAGATCCTTGAATTCTTAGTGTTTTCTGGATAGTAGTGATTAATCAATGACAGGCATATTTGAATCATGTGAATCTGCCTTCTCCTTCCTCTTTTAGACTCTGATCACTACAAGGGCAGGAAACCATGCTCTATTTTCTTGCACTGCTATCATTATGTATTATTATTTAGCATTTAATGAGAAACAGTAGTTTTTTTGTGGGAGAATACCAATCAGTTTCTCACAGCTGAAAGCAGATAATGGCCACAAAAAATAGAAGCATTAGTACTAGCCAAAGGGAATAAAAATAATGAGAAAACTAACTACATGTAAAATTTTGAATCAGATAGTAAGAGAAAATAGACTCTAAATAAATGGAGTAGGCTTGAAATCAATGACTACTCAACAATGGCTGAAATACTGAACTCAATCTTTTTAGCAGTAAACCAAAGAACAGTGGACAATTAGGAAGTAATGAAGACACTGCTAAAATAGCTATTGATAAAAGTCTGGTAGGAAACTACTTGGAACAACTGAACATTCGAACATTTACAAATAAGGAGTCCCCTGCTAAAATAATTGAACATAGTACAATGGGACAAACTAAGGGGAATAATTGGGTAGATTTTTGAAAGTAAAATCTGAGGGCAAAGGAAAGCAGAACGTTACAACATTTTTGAGATGGAATTAGTGAGGCAGTCTACCAAAGAAAAAGTGGGTGAGTGCTTTCCCTATGCAAAATTATTAAATAATCCAAAATTGTGTCTAGGATTCCCAACCACTACTTTTCATCCTTTGTGCATTGTCCATTTATCCTGATGCAACACACTTTCAGCTGCCCTGGCTGGCTGGGTTACCAAAAGTAACTTCCCCTCCAGGTTTACCACTCTTTTCCCAGACTTCTCTTTTCTGCTAAGACAATAGCTAGGTATGGTGCTAAACTAGTCCATGAAGGCTAACCTAGTTTAACTCAATATTTCTATTTAATGACTGTTTCATGTCAGGCACTGTGGAGGATGCAGAGCTGCATCCAGAAAGAGCACAGCCACCTCAGTGTTCAACATATGGATGGACAAGAGATACACTCATACTTAGCATAGGACCTGAGTAAGCGACTTAAATTCTTCTGCCATGTTTCTAGGTATCTGCTACAGATTAATGATGGTTCTGGCCTAGTGAGGTTCAGGGTGTGTGTGTGTGTGTGTGTGTGGTACATGCGCAACATGCTTACTCCCATATCTCAGATTTCTGTCCATTGCTCTTTCCCCAATTTTGCTTTTCACCAACTTCCCTAAATGTATGTTGTACTGCACTTCCATTGTTTCTTCAAAATTTTATCTGTAATTATGTTATGATCCTGAGTAAAAATAATGACAGTCATATGAGTTTCTTCATTACACATTTTAAATGATCAACACCAGATTTTTTGACACCCACTTGTCACAACAGGATTTTTCTAGGAAAAAGTCCAAGCATACTCATAAATGACCAAAAGAAGTTGTGAATATGAAAGATGAATAAAATGGGAAAGTGAATAATTAAAAAGAAAATTTTGCATGACAAAGTTGAGAAAACCTCTGAAACTGAAAGGTAGTTTTAAGTGGGAAAATTTTTTGAATAGTAGTATAATAGTAATAAAATTCTTCTAGAACTGGAAAAAGCACCAATAGGATGTTTCAAGTTTTTTTGTTGTTGTTGCTTTGTTTTGTTTTTTGTTGTCCTTAAAGAAATTTTATTTGCAAAGTAAAAGAGATGATTCTTCAGAGAAACAAAATACATAGTTATTCCCTACTACAAAGTAGATGATACATATCTGTTCTCTTTCAAATGACAATTTCAACCCATGAGGCATCAACCAAGAGAAAGATCCTGCTATATTCTAGTACTATGGACAAGACAGGTAGAAAAAATTTGTAAGTACAGTCCCTGAACTCCAAAAATTTACAATACATTCAACAAACTCACTCTGTCAAACCAATGCACAAATAACTTACTGTAAACCTGTATGAACAATACAAACTACAGATATATAGGAATAGATGAGCACAGTTCCATTAATACTAAATAATTATAAAATGGATAAGGAACAAATGAGTAAATGAACAGATTATGGTAATTGGGTTCAGTACTGAGAGGTGGGTACATTTTGATGAGCTAAAGCTAATGGACAGTGCAAGCTAATTTGATGTGCAAGAATTAACAGAGCAGAGTTCACAGCCAGGAATGGGCATGAGGTAGAGAGGTTGTACTTTTAGTGGCTAATGTCACAGAAACCAGCTCAAATGAAGGAAAAGGTCAGAGGGCATAAAGAATACATTTATATATGTTATAACTACTCGTTTACTCTCTAAAAATATTATCATTCCAAATTATATTATAGTAATAATTAAATTGTTCCAATGTAATAGTTTCATAAGCTTAAGAATGTGAGTGCCCAGAATAACACAGAAGAATAAATATTAATATGATTGACTTTATTTCAGTTTATATTAATTTTTACCCATTCACTTTCTTGATACCACATTCTCCCCCTTCACTCAGTTCACTTCCTTTTTCTGCTTTCAGTCTCATGAGCTTTTATCTCCTTAGGTTATTTTTGGCTCACCTCCAGGTTCCTCTTTGAATTCCAGATTCTTAACCATCATTTACCATATCTGCTAAGATTTTCTGATCTCATTCTTCATGCTTTTATAGTAAAAATATATAACTTCAATAGCTCCACTATGCAACGTTACGCAGAATGCTAGCACAGGAAATAGGCAGGTGTTCCACCATTTTGAATGTCTTGAGCTATATATTTCTTGTTTCTTTGCTTCTGCCAATATAACAGCAAACTAAAGTGCTATTTGACCTACATGTAGTTGGTGACAGCCTAGAAAACATCCATGATACTCTAAAGCATGGGTGGCAAACACAAGGCCATGGGCCAAATCTGGCCCCCAACCTTGTTTTATCCAGCCCGGCATCTTGTCTCTACCCAGCAACAGTGTCGAGCTCCTTGCCCTTAGTTAAGGAGTACTTACACTTATACAGTCTTAACATTACATTCAGCCCTTTGAAGGCAACCTTGAGGCTGATGTAGCCTCCAGTAAAAATGAATTTGACACCCCTGCTCTAAAGCCACTTTTGGTTAACAAAGAAAAGAAGAGGAGAAAGGAGGAGAGGAGAGAGGAGAGGAGAGGGGAGGGGAGGGGAGGGGAGGGGAGAGAAAGATAGACATAGAAAGAGATGCTTCAGGGTTGTATGTATCCTTATTGACATTAGCCACATACACGGTTTACATAATAATCCTTTATCCATCCATTCATAACCTGTTTACATTTCCAATCTTTCTACCTTTCGATATAACAAGTTCCTTCAATTCACTTCTCAATACATTCAACAATAAATAAATATGGGAAAAGATAGAACTTGGAGTCAGAAAACCCATGCTTAAATCTTAACCTTCCACTATTTTACAAACTTAGGAAAGCCATTCAAATTACCTTACTCTCCAAGTCCTCTTCTGTAAATGCACTCAATAAAAAAAGCCCCTGCACTCCTACATCAAATTAGATACAGGAAATTCTTAGAACATGCAAAAATTTTCATACATGTATTTGTGCATTTGTTTCTTTTGAGCTCTGAGAGTCACTACCTAATTTGTAGTCTATATTCATTGACCTTCTCTAAATATTTTATAGATTTTTGTCTTTGTTTTTCTTTTGAGATGCAATGACCAAACAGATATCAATGCCCAAAAGATATCTTGATACACACTAGGCACTCAATTAGCATTTTTTGACAAATGGACTAAATATCTCATATTATGATGCATCATTTAATTCAAGTTTAATATTTCTGTGTGTTTATTTTCAATTCCCTTCCTAATTTGTCAATATACTCAAGGGTTACCTCAAAGAATGTTCTATAAAAATATCTGTATCTTTTATGAGACTAACAAATAACTTGATTTATTTTTGCATAAGCATAGCTTTTATTATTTTTTTTCTAAGTGAATTACCTTCCATTGCCCACATTGATATCATCTACCACTTTTCTGCCCACTCATGCAGGCTGGCAGGTTCTTCCTGCAGTTTATCTCCATCTGCTTGGCATTTCACTACCTGGAAGAGCTTAGTGTTATCTGCAAACTTGGATAATTCATCATTCATTCTCTCTTCCAAATCATTTATGAAAATGTAAAATAAGACAAGGTCCAGGGCCAATCCCTAAGAGACCAAACTGTTTTTACTTCTCCATTCAGAGAAGCTCTCATTTATCTCTAGATCATGTTTTTCTTTACTTTTGTTAAAATAAGCTTTGTATAATCACTGTGCGTGCGTGTGTGTGTGTGTGTGTGTGTGTGTGTGTGTGTGTGTAAAACATTTCTTCTGGGCACTAAAGCTATTTGTGATTTTGGAGGTACAAAACTATCCAAAATGTTTTCCTTCCATAAAACTCTTATGGAACAACCAACTTGAATAGCAATGAAGAAGTGGAACAGATAGGACTTTGGACACTTTTGACTCCATTTTCAATAAAAACATATCTGTTCTTATCTGCTTGATAGGTCATGACATTAATTTGTGAGCCCAAACAATATATATATCACTTTGAAACCAGTAGTCCAGAGAAAAAGTTTTGGAATCTGGGTCCCAAGAGCTACACTCTATTCCATACTCATCTACATACCACCACTGTAATCTTAAACCAGTGGCCTAACCTTGCTGATAATCTGGTTCCTTAACTGTAGAGCAGGGAAAATAACTCTGCCTTGTCACTCTCGCAGAGATTGTGAGGATGCAGTGATTTAATGTAGTTCAAAGTGAACTGCAGCATTAATAAAGGAGTAAGGTTTTCTGGATGGATGCCATAGAAAGGGCAAGCCTACCAGCACTACCAGAGGGGACATAGTTCAGATATTCAAAAGGCCTTGAGCTAGAAAGCAGAACTAAAATGTCAGGCAGCAGCTGATACAAGAAAGTGAGAATGGTGAGGACCTTTAATTTCAATAAAATCAAATATGAGAGATAATGGAAGTGAGTGTGAATGACATGGAACATTCTCTTGAAATTCTCTGGAGACTGCAGTCAAAGGGTAGAATATGGGAGTTCAATATTTATGAGTAAGGGACCTAGGAGTGGGTGGCTGTATTGAAGTTGAAGTGAAGGATGTAGAATTGAGGAAACCAAGGTCTTTAATTTAGTGTATTGCAAGGATAATCCAAAAATGCATTCCCTCGGTGGGTGTAAAGAAACAGTAAGTTTGATTTCAAGATCTTCAACACCATGGGAGAACCATCAGGAGACTGATGTGTGGCAGTACTGAGAAAGGAACATCGTCAGATGGCAAGAACCTCAAAGGAAGACCTTGAACAGGAAAATGGAAGCAACAGCCTGAGCCAGAAAATCATCCATCCCCACCCCATCTATAATTCATGGACTCACAGGTAAAAGGGGAAGAGAAAATTTCATATCCAAAGGAATGCCTAGATTCAAGGATGGAAATGCAGGTATGCAACAATTCTGCTAAAGGGTTGACAAAACAGGAGATTCAGTTAAGAGCACAGGGTTTTCAGAGGGCTTAAGCAGAAAAGCTTAAAGAAGTTGTCATGAGGCAGTGTTGAGACAGCTATGTAAAGGCAAAAAGAAAGGGTGCGGGAGGAGAGATGGGATTAGAAAAGACTCTGACCAAGCGTTAAGGTTAAAAATATGCTTTGGTCTGGCAAAAAGATATCCTAACTTCTGGTTTAGGGTTTTGTATTTCGACACATAGTAAGGGCCCTAGATTCCATCTATTCTTGTCTCAGAGTGAAGATACTTGCTTCAAAGTTTACAAAGGGCATCAAGGGCCCTATTTTTCTAGAAAGAAGCTAACACACATTAAAGAAATGCTTTTGCACCAGACAGATGTCCCATTCAGAGATACTTTCTGATATGGATGATCTATACATTTCAATTTAATGCAAAGAAATCCAAATCACACCCCTCCTTTTTTTTTCTTGGCTATCATAGGTACCCTAAGTACCAGTACGCATATAAACTCATCAGCTTTATCTACTCTAGCGTTGTTCTAAGGTTGTAATAAAATCCCTTTATCTTTTGAATACTGAAACTTGCATTTTAAGTTTTGGTAGTTGTTTTCAAATTGTCTTTTAAAACCTCTGAATCTCTATCCCTATCTCCTATCTCTATCACTTCACAGGTTTCGCCTAGGACAAATGCTGTGCAAATAAGAAATGCTGTCTCTCACACTATTTTATCAGAAAGTGTTGACACACGCTGAAAAATGTCCAGGACATTTTACCTTCTTATAACAAAAAATGTAATTCAATTTAAATGTTATCTGTATCTGGAAATCTATTTAAAGTGAATATTAAAGAAGAATCCCACTCTCCTATTGTCTTTAGAAATAACCTATCTCCAACAAACCTTGCGTGATGAAGGAGGATTCATCACAACCAATCAATAAACTTAATAAAAGTAAGTCATAAATGTAGATTGAGGCTGATAAGACAGTATGCGGCGTATTGCACAGACACTATTAGTATCCTACCCATATCTACTCTCCCATCCTCTTGACAAAACCTTGATAACACTCAGGGTGGCTATTTGCCTGTGAACATAAAGTCTCACTTTCCATCTCTTTTGTGTGACCACATGACATAGTTCTAGGCACTGAGAAGGAAACATATCAGCTGTGCACTCATCTGCTGTGGAAATCATTTGTACTAACAACTCCCACTTGACCCCCTTCCTCCACCACCACTGTTATCTGCTTTGAAGGTGAATATGATGTCTGAAAACACCATTCCCAATGTTGTAAACTTAAAGGCAAATATCATACAGGACGGGTTTAAAGAGCTGCAGTGATATTAGCCTCGATATTCTACACCACAGAAATTTTAAAATTATTTTTAAAATGTTTTTCAATCACAGTTTATATTCAACATTATTTTATATTAGTTTCAGGTGTAGAGCATAGCATTTATATAATCATATATTTTACAAAGTATTACCTCTGATGTTTCAGGTACACACCTGGCCTCATACATAGTTATTACAATATTATTAACTGTACACCATGTGCTATACTGTACATCCCTGTGACATAAAAATATATAGCTCCTGTTTGTTTTACTTGCTATATTATTTTGGTTATTAAAGCTAAAGAATACACACACACACGATATTAACAATGTAGATATGGTAAAGGTAGTTTTAAAGTTGAATTCTAATGGACTATTACAAAAAAAATTTGAATGAAGAATGTGGATTATTTTTTTTAGAGGACTGTTTGTAGTCTTTGGTTGGTAAGCACTATAATTAAAATAAAAGAAGCTGAATTTTGAAACTGACATACCTAAATTAACATTTTACATTTATGTCATTTTCTAGCTCTTGCGGTGGAAAGGGAGCCTGGTTTCTTCATGTATAATTTAAATATAATCATAAGAGTCTTATAGGCTTATTCTGAAGATTATGAGTGATGATACATAGTAGGTAATCAATACATGTGGGTTTCCTTCTTTCATTCAAAATTGAAAATTTTTGTGACAGAACAGCTTTGGTCCATATTCCAGAAGGCAATGCAATTTCACATTCTTTACTTTTTTTTTTTTTTTTTTTTTTTTTTTTTTTGCAAAGAAGAAAAGCAAATATAGAGTTGTTGTTTTTTTAAAGCTGAACTACATATTTTAGGATATGCTGTAGGAACAACACTGATTCAAAGAGCCCTTAAACCTTCTGGAGCTACAACCTCATAAACTGAAAATTGATGTTCATCATGAAGGACCATGAGATTCTGCAAGATCCAGGCCTAGAGGATTAAACTAAGTTCACTCTATTGGACTTCCCAATGCAGGGCATATGAAAAAAAAAATACAGAGCATGATTAACTCCTTACTATCTAGCACTCCCGAAGAATGAGTATGATCCCTTTAAGGATAATAAAAAGAATTTTTTAAACTGGGGGAGAAGGGGAGATGATCATCCACATGGCTATAGGATAAGTTGTACAGTTACTTAAGGTGAGCAGTTCTT
Organism: Anoura caudifer; assembly: GCA_004027475.1. Lineage (NCBI taxonomy): Eukaryota > Metazoa > Chordata > Mammalia > Chiroptera > Phyllostomidae > Anoura > Anoura caudifer. The sequence continues at coordinate 81,441 of PVKU01006400.1, forward strand.
CTGGCTCATTTAAAATAAAAGTACATATTTTATGGTTGCTTTATAATTAAGAACCATGTTTGTAGGATTTCCTGCTCATCTGTTAGACTTAGCAAATGTAATTATGAAGTGGCAGCCAGTAACGAGGCTATTAAAATATTTCTTGAAGAGTGTTCTAAGAAACATTAGTCCCCCAGGATGCTTTGGAAAAATTTCTTACGGTTAAGTAACTTTGGGTAATACCGCATAATGCATGGTTCTGTTAGAGACTAAAATAATACATTAATACGTTATAGACTCAAAGAAGCCTCACCTCTATGAAAACTAACATATAACCTAGCCCAATTCCAAGAATTGTTCCAAATGTCTTTGATCATGAAAGCTATTCTCCTAGTAATACCTATTAACTTCCAACACAAACAGTGTTGTTTGAAAAACACTTCAGAAACTGCTGAATCTCTAGTATAGAGTGTGGTGGCCACACAAAATAATTATAGTGATCCCTATAAAAGCAGAGTGAAACATATTCTGCTGTCCATTTAGTCTGTCCATGCAGTGAGATGGATAATTAAGCTGAAAAGATGGCTCACATGTATCTGGATTAAAGGGGGAAAAACTGATGTTAAGGTGGGGTGTTTTTTTAACCCTAGATTTGTACACTCTTACCTGTTTTACAATGTTACTTGCAGGAAAATGTTAGCATACATATACATTATCCATGGGAAATATGTTCCAAGACCCCCAGTGCATATCTGAAACCACAGATAATACTAAACCTTCTATATGCTATGCTTTTTCCTATATATATGGGGTGAGCAAAAGTAGGTTTTTAGTTGTTTGTATGGAAAATAATACAATAATTAATAAATAATACAAGACTAACTCTATTTCACAGACAACTGGAAACCTACTTTTGCCCACCACTGTATATACCTATGATAAAGTTTAATTTATAAATTATGTACAGTAAGAGCTCAACAGCAATAACTGATAATAGAGTAGAACAATTATGATAATATACTGTAACAAAACAACAGAAATGTGGTCACTATTTTCAGGGAATCCTGTGCTGAAGTCTTAGTATGGACTCAATACTTTCCAGCAAAACACGTTGCCATCAGTCACATTTTCTGCTCATGTATTCCACACACAAATCTAATGACTTTTCCATCTTGAGTATGTGTCTTTTCCATCTTAGGCATGTATCATGCACTGTGGTTGTATCTTTCCCAGTTTGAGGTTCAACAGCAAAACCAGTGCAAATTTATTTTTCCTTGTTTATAATTTCATGGATTGAAGTTTGTTCTTCCCATAGATTTTAGCAACCTTAACATATACTTTTTTTCTTTCCTTATTAAGAGGGAAATTGTCACCTTTTCACTTAAAGGAAGCATTTTACAGCTTCTCTTTGGCATTCTCAAATCGCAGCAAAACTGCTCTTGCACCTTAGAGTCATTATTAAGTAGGTAAGGGTACTTGAACAGAAGCACAGTGATGCTGAGACAGCAGATCTGATCACTGAGATGGCTGCCGAGGAACTGATGGGCGGGGAGCCTACAGAGGAGTTGCGTTAGACAAAGTGATCATTCACGTCCAGAGCAGGATGGCCCAGGATTTTGTCGTGCTCCTCAGAGCAGTGTGCAATTTCAAGCTTGCAAACTGTTTATTTCTGAAATTTCCATTTAAAACTTCAGATTATGGTTGACCTGAAAAGAGAAATGTGTATAAGGGGTGACACTGCTGTGAACGTACGTACATAAATAATTTAGAGTAACAGCAAACAGTCAACTGTATTGGTTCAATTTTTTTGAGAATCTTCTCCCTATAAAGGTTTCTGTTGATAAAAGAATATAGAACATATGGCTTTGATGGTTCAGAGTCCAGTGTAGAAGAGGAAGGTGGTGAAAAGCAATTTCCCAAAACATGTTTCTCCTGAAACATAACATCCTTTCAAATGAATAAAAACCACCGCAATGGAAACTAGCACCATCTGAAGTGAATGGGTATGATTTCAATTACTCTTTAAATCTACGTTTCATCTGATATTTTGCAAAGTAAGGCATGGTGAAGGAAGCGGATATATATGCTGATTTTACTCAAATGGGATTTGCTGAGTAAATTCTGCTATGGGAAATCAGCTATAATAATGCTCAACATAAGATTTGTTTTGCATTGTTTTATGTTATATAAGAACAATGTATGCATTATCTACTACAGGCCAAAGCAAGCTGGATAATGAGAAACTTTTTCTTTTTTTCTTTTTTTAAAGAAAAGATTATCATTTTTTTCTTGGGAGTTGTAATCTAATTAGAAAGACAAGACATATGCCCATAAAACAGGTAGCAACACAAGGGAGATATGACTAAGTGTGATGATAAATGACAGGTGATAAAGGTAGCAGGTGCTCTGAGGGGAGGGGAGAAGAAGAAATCAACTGTCACTATTTCCATGGATATAAAGCACCCTAAATTATAAAATCAACCTGATTTAAGTTTATTTAACTTGCTGTTTTGATTTTGCATGTTTAAACCTTTATAGAATTGGGACTCTTCTCACCAGGTAGCCAGAGAGAGAATAAAAGAGGCAGTTTTGTCCATGCCATCTGCCACTGACTCCTGCGGCAAATCAGGTGACTGCCTGATTTTGTGTTTGCTACCCAATTTGTATTTGTATTAGAGCTGAATATATTGAGATTCTCAGATGCAAGAAACTGTGAAAATACCTGGTCTCATTATCTAAACTTTCAGTCTGAGGTTTAGCCATCCCTGAACAATCATGGCCAGGCACTGAAAGTAAAGATGTACCTACATAAGCACAAATTGCTACAATAACACTTTGCATTTCCGAAACATTTTCTATTGAAATAGCTCATTCTCAGCACTGCTTACAAGCATTAATTTCACCTCACAAGAGAAGGATAATTTGTGTGGAATAGGTTAACTCTCTTGCTTGAAATGGTGCCATTCCCCAAGTCAGTCAAAAGTGCAGGCTTTCACAGTGCTGGCCTGGTAACTTGGCACAAGCAAGAACTAGTTGAATTCCTTTCAAAATGTTACTTTTAAATACTATTGACATGCCATCATAATAAGTTATAATATGGCACCAGTATAGATTCAGAAAAATACTTTTTGTGTGTCGCAGAAAAAAAATTCCTTTTTTTCTGCGACTCTATCATTGTTACTGCTATTATTCACAATCTTTCCCAGTAAAGCTTTTTTCATGCCTGTATCCACTGATATGAAAATAATTATATTAAAATAATAATCTTCAAATATGAAAAAAGTTCATTAATAGGAAGAAAGCAAACATGAAGAAGATCTGAGACCTCACAGGTAGATTTCTTCATTAAAATTTGACCTCCAGGTTGTTAAATGAAATTAATAACTCATCAGCATATGGTAGATTAAAATAGGAACAATGGTGGGTCAGACCAAAATATGGTTACATTTCACCTCACCAGTATCACTGATGGAAGCTAAGGGAATTGAAAATTAGAGTGTCCTGAAGCAGACAAAAAAAGTGTAGTTCTGTGACAGGGAATAGCAAAGAGAAAGTCTAACAATTAGTCTCAGTACTTGGAAAACTTAATTATTCACCTTTTTGTTCAAGTAAATAATTATTGAGCATTTTCCATAATCAAAGTGCCATTCTAGGTGTAGAGACAGAAGTCCTCAAAAAGGAAAGACATAAATGTTTAAGCCAAAAAATAATAATGAGAAGTATAAACACATTCATTCATTTAATATATTCAGAGCATCTATAATAGGTATGGCCAGAGGTTCCTAAAAATGCTGATGCTTTGGAGGATTTTGAAATTTAGCTGAGGTGGTTTTGATTGTCACAATAACTAGGGTAGCCTCTGATATTTTATTGGACAGTATCCAGAAACACCAGACATTCAGGGCAGTCTCAGCAAAAAATAACTGTCCCAATCTTGCATGAATTTTAAATATACCACTGCACATTCATAAGGGTGAAAAGCTGGCTTATAATTATTTGAAGTTAGACCCTATCTATAAATTGCATATCCTGTACAAAGAGCAATTTACACAGTTTTAATAAATACTGAATTCTCTGAGCACAAATACTATCCAATTGAAAGTTTACTAATATGTGGTCACTATTTTGGAAAAGCAGATATTTTACACTATTTGGTTGCAAATTTACCAATATGCGGCCACTATGTTGGAAAAATCACATCATCAGTGGATATGCTGGGATGATTAAGTCAACAAAATAATATGCTGCATGCATCCTTTGACATATGCCATGACCATGGCCAAGTGATGTCATGTATACATGCATGTACCTGCTGACTGCATTATACCTTCTCATGAAGCCTTACCTGAGTGTTTATATTTTTAAATACATGATATTTTATTGCAATTACTTTTCCTTTATGTCTTACTATTATAGTCATTATATTAGCTTTTAAAAAATTAAGTAAACAAGTTATATGATATATTAATTTTGAATTCAGATAATAAAGGTATATTACATATTATTTGTTATTAAAATGTGTCATATATTATTTGATATAAACAGTGTTTTATATTATATGTTATAAATAATATTGAACATTATTATTTAGAAAGGAGGTGAGCCTGTGCTGTGCAGTGGAGATAAGGGTGGAAGGGAATGATCCTGGCCTCATAATCCTGACATTCTGGTTTAAAAAAAAAAAAAAAAAAGCAGGTGTCAAGCCATTAAACACACAGATAAACATAAAATCACAAACACTTCTAAGTGTTACAAAGGAAACAAAGACCATGAAATGAAAAAGAACAGCACAGAAGGACATAATGTAAATGGTAAAGGGTCAGGGACATTCTCTCTAACCAAAGAGAAGATAGTAAGAATTACCAAATGAAGAGGAGTGAGGGTCTCCTCTTAGCAGGGAGAAGGGTATGTGCAAACAATACAATCACAGTGCATAAGAGAAGAAAGATGTTTAACCAGGTTGAATAATCAGGAAAGCCATAGAGGATGAAGGGGCTTTTCCATGTACCCCATTCTTTTCTTAATAATTCCTCCACCTCCCTAAATGCATTTCCCTTTAAAAGGGATTCAGATTTCCACTCAGGATTTATTTAATGAACTCCAAATTTCTCTGAGGAGGAAGAAATTTTTAAAAAGTGTCACTAGAGCATATGTACCTTTCTTAAATGCCTTCAGATAGATTAAAGTATTCCAGTATTTTCTTTGGGTAGTAAATGTCATCTGAATTGACAAACTGGGATTTCTATTCCATACTTCACATTTAGCATGGTCTTGCCTAAATGTTCAAACAAATAGCTTCTTGCCTAAGGGTATGAAAATAACAAAGTCAAGTAATACATAGCCAGGGCTCCCCTTGGATCACTTGATCAAAGAAAATATTAAGTAATGCTTTTATAACTACCATTGCAGGGACACTTCAGTGTGCGGTGAGAGAGCTCAATGGTAATGCCTATTCTCATAATACAATGCAGTAGAGAAAATACACTGAGGAGGGTTTGTCTCATAAACCACAAGTATACAGGAGGTGTATACTTGACTCCAATCAAACACCACAAGGCTTCTTCAATACAAGTGCTTACATGAAAGGAAACTGTCAAGTTCTTGAGGCCAGTTATCCCTCCTCTTGCAATCTCTCACCCAATTTGGGTAGAGGCATTGGAAACATGCAGTCAATTGAAAACTTGGTTATGTTCATTATATTACACATGTAAGTGAGATGATATGGTGTCTGTCTTTCTCTGACTGATTTATTTCATTTAGCATCATAATCTCCAGGTTCATCCATGCTGTCACAAAAGGTAAGATTTTCTTCTTTTTTATAGCCAAGCAGTATTTAATTATGTAACTGAACCACCTCTTTTTTATCCACTCATCTATTGATAGGCACTTTGGCTGTTTCCAGAACTGAGCTATTATAAACAGCACTGCTATGAACATAGGGGTGCACACACTCTCAAATTAGTGTTTCGGGTTTCTTCAGCTATATTCCCAGAAGTGGGATCACTGGGTAAAAGGAAGTTCCATTTTTAATTTCTTAGGAAACTCCATAGTGTTTTCCACAGTGGCTGTACCAGTCTGTATGTACAAAATAAATTGATGAACAAAACAGAAACAGAGGATAGCTGTCAGAGGGGAGGGGTGTTGGAGGGCTCAATGAAAAACATGGAAAAATTAAGCAAAGAAACTATATACATGCAATTTCTATATACATAATTTCTTATATATATATAATTGCTTTGCTTAATACATATATATTTTAAGTTACATAGATACAAACAATAGAATAGTAGGGTGATAGCCAGAGGGAAAGGGGGTGGGGTAGATAGAGGTAGGCAAAGGGACATAAATGGGGACAGAAAGAGAATTTGTTTTTGGCAATGATGGCACAACACAGTACGCAAATAATGTTTTGGTGAGTTGTACACTCAAAACCTGTATGATTTTATGCACCAATGTCCCCTAATAAATTTAATTTTTTAAAAAAAGCAAAGAAAACCTGTCTAAGAATCTTCTTCCTAACTATGAAGCAATTCAGAAAAACTTGAAGAAGTGTAAACTCTCAGGTTATCATCTGATATCTTTTCCCCTCTTCTTTTCCACTTTTTATTTTTAGCAGAACCAGAGGAAATGCATCTTTATCTGATTCTGGGTTGGAAAGAATCATTAGAGAAATATTTGGCCAGCTCTAACTATCTGACACAGGCTAACTGTGATGGGAGGGCTATTGCTTATACTTCCTTCACTGTCACCAACCTCCTTCCATTAGTCAGTTGATCACATTCTTTGTCTCCTAATATGCCAGGAAAACAAGATTTAGAGCCTTTGCCTATTACTTTGGAAAGCCTGTAAATCTTTGCCTCAAAAATAAATCCTATGAGACATGGAATTGCTATTACATTTTCCAACTTGGACAAAAGCTTAATGGTTGATTTAAAACAATAGTTTTGAGTTTTATATAACATAGGTGTGAAAAACCTTCAACTAGACTGGAATTCTAGGTCATGCATGCTACTGAAATATTCAATAATAAAAAAAATTCTCCTATTTCACTAGAACCTCTATAAGGTATATATATTTTTTTATTGTTGATCTATTACAATAGTCCCAGTTTTCCTCCATTACTCTCCTCTGTCCCACCCACCTCCCTACTCCTGCTCCATGTCCATGGGTCATTTATACCTGTTTTATACCTAGACTAGGTCTCTCACCTTCTTTCCCCCCTTTTCTCCCTCCTGCCTCCCTACTGGTCACTGTCAGTATGTTCCTTATATCTATATCTCTGGTTCTATTTTGCTAATTTGTTTGTTTTGTTCATTAGGTTCCTCTTACATGTGAGATCACATGATATTTATCTTATTTATCTTTTGCTGCCTGGCTTATTTCACTTATATAATACTCTCCAGCTCCACCCATGCTGTTGTGGATGGTGGCAGTTCCTTCTTTCTCTCTGTTGTGAAGTATTCCATTGTGTAAATGTACCTCTGTTTTTTAATTCATTCCTTTACTGGTGGGTACTTAGGCTGTTTCCAGCACTTGGCTATTGTAAATAATGCTTCTATGAACATTGGGGTACATAGGTTCTTTTGAATTGTTGTTTCAGGATTCTTAGAGTATAATCCCAGCAGTAGAATTGCTGGATCAAAAGGCAGTTCCAATTTTAGTTTTTTGAGGAAATTCCATACTGTTTTCCACAATGGCTGCAACAGTCTGCATACCCACCAACAGCGCACTAGGGTTCCCTTTTCTCCGATCCTCACCAGCAAACTTGTTTGTTTTGTTAATGATGGCCATTCTGACTGGTGTAAGGTGGTATCTCATTGTGGTTTTAATTTACATTTCTCTGATGGCTAGTGATGTTGAGCTTTCTTTCATATATCTATAGGCCCTCTGTATGTCCTCCTTGGAGAAATGTCTGTTCAGGTCTTTTGCCCATTTTCTGGTTGGATTGGTTGTCTTCTTAGTGTTGAGTCATCTGAGTTCTTTATATTTTGGAAATCAAACCCTTGTCCAAGGTATCTTTGGTAAATATGTTTTCCCACATGGTTCATTCCTTTTTCATTTTGATGATGTTTCTTTAGCCATGCAGAAGCTTTTTAATTTAATGTAGTGCCATTTGTTTAGTCTTTCCTTTATTTTCCCTTGCCCTATCAGTGAAAATATTGCTGTGTAGGATATCTGAAATTTTATTGCCAATGTTCTTTTCTAGGACTTTTATTGTGTCATGGCTTATGTTTAACTCTTTTATCCATTTTGAGTTTATTCCGGTGTATGGTATAAATTGGTGTTCTAGCATCATTTTTTTGCAAGTACCATTTGAGTTCTCCCAACAACATTTGTTGAAGAGGCTATTGTTACTGTGTTTTATGCTTCTGCCCCCTTTGTCAAATATTAGGTGACCATAGAGATGTGAGTTTATTTCTGGGCTCTCTATTCTATTCCATTAATCTATGTGTCTGTCCTTATGCTAATACCAGATTGTTTTGATTACAGTGGCCTTGTAGTATAGTTTGATGTCAGGTATTGTGATCCCTCCCACTTTGTTCCTCTTTCTCAAGATTGCTGAAGTTATTCTGGATTGTTTTTAGGTCCATGTAAATTTTTCAAATATTTGTTCTAAATCTGTGAAATATGTCATTGGTATTTTAATAGGGATTGCATTCAATCTATAGATTGCTTTGAGTAGAATGGACATTTCTAATGATGTTAAGTCTTCCAATCCATGAACACAGTGTGTGCTTCCATTTATTTGTATCTTCCTTAATTTCCTTCTTCAGTGTTCTGTAGTTTTCCAAGTATGGATCTCTTACCACCTTGGTTAAGTTTATTCCTAGGTACTTTATTTTTCTTCTTGCTATAGTAAATAAGATTTTATTCCTGGTTTCTCATTCTGATATTTCATTGCTGGTGTACAAAAATGCCTTCAATTTCTGAATATTGACCTTGTATCCCACTGTTCTGCCAAATTCATTAATTAGATTGAAAAGTATTTTGGTGGAGCCTATAGGGTTTTCAATGTACACTATCATGTCATCTGCCAATAATGACAGTTTTATATTCTCCTTTCCAATTTGGATGCCTTTTATTTCTTTTTCTTGTCTTATCATACTGGCTAAACCTTCCAATACTATGTTGAATGAAAGTGGTGAAAGTGGATATCCTTCTCCTGTGCCTGATTTCAGGGGGAAAGCTTTAAGTTTTGCCTTTTGGGTTTGATGTTGGCTGTAGGTTTCTCATATATGGTCTTTATTATGTTGAAGTATGCCTCCTCTATTCCCACTTTGCTTAGTATTTATATCACAAATGGGTGCTGTACTTAATCAAATTCTTTTTCAGCATCTATTGATATGATCATGTGATTCTGTCTTTAATTTTGTTTATGCGGTGTATTGTTTATTAATTCATGAATATTATAACACCCTTGCATCCATGAGATGAATTCCACTTGATCATGGTGTATGATCTTTTTAATGTATTGTTGGATCTGGTTTGCCAATATTTTGTTGAGGATGTTAGCATCTATTTTCATCAGAGATATTGGCCTGTAGTTTTCTTTCTTTGTTGTGTCTTTACCTGGTTTTGGAATTAGGATAAAGCTGGCCTCATGAAAAGAGTTTGGGAATCTTCCCTCTTCTTAAATTTTCTGGAATAGTTTGAAAATGATAGGAGTTAGCGCTTCCCTAAATGCTTTGTAAACTTTGCCTGTGAAGCTGTCCAGTCCAGAGCTTTTGTGTGTTGTGAGTTTTTTTATTACTGCTTCAATTTCATTAGTTGTTATCTGTCTATTCAGGCTTTCTGCTTCTTCTTGATTCAGCTTTGGAATATTATATGTTTCTAGAAATTTGTCCATTTTGCCCAGGGTTGTCCAATTTCTTGGCATATAGTTGTTCATACCAATTTCTTACAATCCTTTGTATTTCTGTGGTATCTTTTGTAATTTCTCCTCTTTCATTCTAATTTTACTTATTTGTATCCTCTCTCTTTTTTCTTGATGAGCCTGGTTAAAAGCTTGTTGATATTATCTTTTCAAGGAACCACTTACTGGATTTATTGATCCTTTGAATTGTTCTTTTAGTCTCTATGTCTTTTAATTCTGCTCTGATCTTCATTATTTCTTTCCTTCTACTCACTCTGAGCTTTGCTTATTGTTGTTCATCTAGTTCTTGTAGATGTACAGTTAGGTTGTTTATTTGAGATTTTTCTACCTTTTTTTAGTTAGGCCTGTATTGCTATGAACTTCCCTCTCAGGACTGCCTTTGCTGGGTCCCATAGGTATTTGACTGTTGTGTGTTCATTTTCATTTGTTTCCAGAAACTTTTTGGTTTCTTCCTTTATCACATTGTTAAGCCATTCGTTATTTAATAGCATGTTATTGAGTCTGCATGAATTTGATTGTTTTTACTTTTTCCTTGATGTTGGTTTCTAGCTTTAAGCCATTGTGATCCAAGAAGATGCTTGATGATTTCAATTTTCTTGAATTTGTTGAGGCTTGTTTTGTGTCCTATCATGTGGTCTATCTATGAAAATAATGTATGTGCATTTGAAAAGAAGGTATATTTTGTTTGTTGGGGTGAAAGGTTCTGTATATATCAATTAAGTCCATTTGATCTAAAGTGTTGTTCAATACCACAATATCCTTGGTGATTCTTTGCTTGGAAGATTTATACATTTCTAACAGTGGGGTGTTAAAATCTACTATGAATCTATCTGTTGCTGTCCATATCTTTCTTGACATCCATCAAAATTTTCTTTATATATTTGGGTGTTCCTATGTTGAGTGCATATGTTTACAAGGGTTATATACTATTGATGGATTTTCTCTTAAGTATTATGTAATGTCTTTCTTTGTCTCTTTTTATGGCCTATGTTTTAAAATCTATTTTATCTGATATAAATATTGCTACCCAAGACTTTTTTATGTGTGTTTGCTTGGAATATTTTTTCCATCCCTATACTTTAAGTCTGTGTAGATCTTTTGTTCAGAGGTTGGTCTTTCGTACACAGCATATATGAAAGTCCACTTTTCTTTTCCATTCAGCTACCATATGTAATTGGAGCATGTAATCCATTTACATTTATGGTTATTGTTGGCAGATAAACTTATTGCCATTTTTCTTTTTGTATCTGTGTTCCTCTCTCACACTCTTTTTCTTCATCTTCTTAAAACAGTCCCTTTATGCTGGTGGCAGTGGAGATGTATTCTTTTAGCCTGTTTTTGTCAGGGAGACTCCTTATTTCTCCTTCCATTTTTAAAGGAGAACCTAGCTGGGTAAAGGAATTTTGGTGCAGTCCTTTGCTTTTCATTACTTGGAATATTTCTTGCCATTCCTTTCTGGCTTGTAGTGTTTCTGTTGAGTAATCAGCTAATAGCCTTACTGCAGCTCCCTTGTATGTTACTTCATGTTTCTCCCTTGCTGCCTTTAAGATTATCCCTTTGTCTTTAAATTTTGCAATTTTAATTACGATGCATTTTGGAATGGGCCTCTTTGGGTTCATCTTGAGTGGGACCCTCTGTGCTTCCTGGAATTGCATGACTTTTTCCTCTCATCAAATTAGGTAAGTTTTCTGTCATTACTTTTTCAAACAGGTTTTCTATGCCTTTCTCCTATTCTTCTCCTTTTGATGTCTGTATGATACAGATCATATTACATTTCATGTTCTCCTGCAGCTCCCTTTAACCCTTTTGGTTTTTCTTCAGTCTTTTTTTTTTTTCATTTTGTTGCTTTGTCTGGGAATTTTTTGTACCTTGCCCTCTAGGGCACCAAATCATCCTATGCTTTGTCTATCCTGCTTTTAATTCCTTCTATTGTGTTCTTCATTTCAGAAATTGTATTCTTCATTTCCTCCTGGTTCTTATTGATATTGTCTCTGTCCTTTTTCAGGCTGATGTAGTTGCACTAAGTTCCTTGCAGCTTTCCTGGCATTCTTTGTAGTTCTCACTGAGCTCATTGAGAATCCTTATAACCATCGTTTTGAACTCAATGTATGACAGTTTACTTGACTCAATTTCATTTAGCACTCTTCCTAAGGATTCCTCCTTTCCTTTCAATTGGGCATTATTTCTTTGTCTCCCCATTTCAGGTGACTCTTCTTGTTTTTTTCTGCTTCTTTGATAGATCTGCTTTGATTCCCTATCTTCATGGTGTGACCTTCTATGGTAGGAGACCTGTGGGATTCAGTGATGCAGTCTCTTTGATCTCCTGAACTTGATGTTCTTGGGATGTCCCTTATGCCATGTATGCAGGCTCTCTGGTTGTAATTGGGTTTTGGTTGTTGTAGGCGCTTCCCTTCAGCTGGCTGACTGAGAGTCACTACACCCACCACGTCTTGTATGCTGTCATGCAGGTGCTGCCAGACAAAACAAAACAGCCCAGGAAACAGGCCCACACCCACAAAAATAACTCCCACCCACAATTACACTATCAACAACAAATTAGCCAATATAAGTAAAGGTGTAAAAAGACTAAGACTATTATAAAAAATGAAAATGAATATGAGAGATTACCTGAAAAAAAGTGATTTTGAGAGGATAGAGGGAAGAGCAATAATAAGAGTATAGAATAGAGACAAGGTGAAGAGAGAAAGTAAACTTTACATCATAAATAAAAAAGGGAGGGAAGAAGGTGCTACAAAGTAAGAGAAGGGAAGCATATAGTATTGGAATGAAACATAAATTTAAAAAATATATAGTGAGGGAAAAAATACAAACCAAATTTGAGTAAAGATCCACCCCAGCACTATCAACAACAAATGTGCAAAGTTTAATATAAGTGGCATGGGAATAAGAGGGGAGAAAGAAAAGAAAAGAAAAGAAAAGAAAAGAAAAGAAAAGAAAAGAAAAGAAAAGGAAAGAAAAGAAAAGAAAAGAAAAGAAAAGAAAAGAAAAAAGAAAAGAAAAGAAAAGAAAAGAAAAGAAAAGAAAAGAAAAGAAAAGAAAAGAAAAGAAAAGAAAAGAAAAGCTTAGCAGACAGAAACCCTGATGCTTTTTAAGTTGGATGCTATTTGGGTTATTTTCTGGCTCTGATGCTGTAGGCTTGGGAACCTAGCTTGGGGTTTAGACCCCCCCACTTCTCAGGGGGAGTCCCCTGGCCACTGAAATTTCCATCCAGGTCTTCAGCTGCCACCTATGAAAGCCCAGTCAGCCCCCTCACATCTCCTTCACACTGCAGTTACATTCACTGAAGAGGTTTTTTCTGCCTGCCCACAGTTATAAGGCTTCTCTCCAGCTATTGTTCAGTTGGTTATTCCAGATGATTTCTCTACAATTTAATTGTAATTCCAGATTGGTCCTAGGAGGTGGTTAGTGTAGCTTCCACTTACTCCTCCACAATTTTGGGTCCTCCAAGATATATATTCTCTTCTGAAATTGTGTTGTCTTGTGTTTAATATTTGTAAAATGAGAGGTGTAAAAAGTCTAAACGTCTAGTCTATAATCTCAATGTGGGATCCCGTCATAACAGTAAAATTGCCCACAGATGCCTACACATTGGGAGAGAAAATTAATTACATTAAACTTTAAGAGGTTCTAAGTTCTGTTAAATTGACTGTAAAGGCAGATGTGTAAACTGACCTACTGCTGCTTGGGAAGCCTCTGGGCTGAAAGCTTTTCTGTCTATCAAACCTTTATATGATCTGTAAGTCCTAGACTGCAATGTTCTTAGACACTATCTCTTAGTTTGGAGTTCTACGTTTGGATTCCAGATGTTATATCTGGTGACATGGAAATTAGAGTGCAGAGTTTAGGATTAAGATAAGATGTTTGTGGTCCACTGGGTGATCATGAATAAAAGCCAGATGTGAATGAAGAGTGGTCATGCTTCATGTTACCAGAACCACCAAACCCACACTGGCCCCCTAAAACCACCAACCTAAAGTAAACTTTCAGTACTAGCTCAAGGAAGGCAGTTATGTCTGGGCAGCCAACAGTGCAAGCATATCCATAAGGCTAAGTAAAATTAAAAAGCAGTTGCTTTAAGTTTTCCAAAATGTCATTCAAATGCCTATACAATTCTTTTCTAAATACAAGTCTGTTAAAAACCGTTGTTAATGTGTACTATAGAAATCCACCAATACACCATCTCTTTGGTCAAATTGCACTCTGAACTTTAATACAAAGCCCACAATTTGCTTTAGATTGACATATTTTTTACAAACTTTAGAATTAACCTTATGAGATCTGAAATAATAAAACATGTCTTTATGTAAAAGCCTTGCCCAGCACCTCAAATTTGCAGAAGTCACTGAGATCAGAGTCAAAAAGATGAGTAAAACTGCTCTGCCTGGTAGGATGCTTCTACAAGATAATGTAACACTTACTAGCGTGAGTATTCCAACATGATTTTTCTTCAGTATTTAATGTTATCAAAAGGAAAGGAGAGAAAATTTAATTCCAATCTTTCTTACTAAAACTGACATATGTACAGTTGCTGCTAATGTATTTCTAAAAAGATGTAAAAAATGACCAGTGATCCCTTTCTGAGACAACAAAGTATATTTTGGTTATTTAACAATAAAAACAAGAGAAGCATATCTGAATACCTTCATCTTCACATTAAAACCATATTCATCAATTCCTAAATAAGTATAATAGACTTCTATATGATATTCATTTTAAGGATAACATGGCTCGTTTTCACAGATTGGATGGAGCCCTATTTACAGACCAATTTCATTCAGTATTTTCAGTGATTATCCTGGGAAATCACAAAAGAAGCTTGAGTAGTTACTAAATACATTCTGGTGTACTGATATACTATCCCTGTTCAACAGATGGTAACTGTGTTCAGAGGTCTTAGTTATAGTCACTCAGGAGTTGCTATATGCCAATCAGTCTGCCCTCGGAACAAACACACTGTTAAGATATGATGAAGATCATGGGACCTCAGCATATCCTGCATAATCTTCAGGGCTCACAATCAACTAGAAGCACTTGTGTCTGTGGGAAATCTAGCAAAAGAGAAACTTTGTAAGAGGTACACATTGAAAATATCCTGAATTTAGCTTCAGTCTAGAGACAGTTACCATTATTTTAGAAAACCAAATAAAGAAAGTATGCACACATTTTAGGGATGCAACAGGCACTATGGATCATCGGTAATTTACAAATATGCAGTTTGGCAACAGTTTATGATTTACGTCCTAATGATGTTTCTCTAATTCTTTAGCAAGTAGAATATACCCTGCTTCTAGAACATATTTAACAGCATTGTTGCTTAGAGAACTAAGAACAATATTAATGAGTTCCCAGCATAGATATCCTAAAAGCATCAGAGCTCTTATTCCTAATCTTCAGCTCAAAGTCTGAAGAAAGAACAGAGGGAAACCTGCAGGCAGTTGCTCCATGGCTTGTGTGTATGTGTGCCAGGAGGGAGCAGACGTGAGCAAGGGGGAAAATGTGCAAAGCAAGAATGAAGGTGAGTAACATGGCTCTTGCAAAAAAAAAAAAAGAGAGAGAGAGAGAGAGAAATAACTGCTTTAGAAACTGAGGTCTGGTGGCCTGTTTGTTTGTCTAGCAAAGACAGACAGGATGTATGATGTGAAAGAAAATGAAGCAAGAACAAGCCAACATATATTCCTACTCTTCTTTGCTACCTACTTTTATATCCGTTCTTCCACACAGCAACACTGAAGGTGCTACAGGGAAGGTGTCAGCAGGCCCTCCTGATGAAACAAGGGATCTTAACATTTAAGTAATTTGTTGAAATTACTTAATTACACCTGGAGAACAGCTTCTCAAAGAACACAGACTTTGAAATCAACAGGTTTTTTTGAAAATTAAATTTATTGGATTGACATTAGTTGATAAAAGTATACAGGTTTCAGGTGTACAATTCTATAATGCATGTTCTCTATATTGCATTGTGTGTTTACCACCCTAGGTCAAGTATCCTTCATCATCATTTTATCACCCTTTTACCCTCTTCTACCTCCCCCCATACACTTTCCCTCTAGCAATCACCATACTGTTGTCTGTATCCACGAGTCTCTTTTTTTCTTTGTTTAATCCCTTCATCTTTTTGATCCAGCTCCCAACTCCCTCCCCTCTAATAGCTGTCAGTCTGGTTCTCTGTATCTGTGAGTATGTCTCCACTTTGTTAGTTTATTTTATTCATTAGATTCCACCTATAACTGAAATCATATAGTATTTGTCTTTCTGTGATGTCCTTATTTCACTTAGCATAATGATCTCTGGGTTCACCCACCCTTGCTGTTGCAAAAGGTAAGAGTTCTCCTTTTTTACAGCCCCGTAGCATTCCATTAGGTAAATGCCCTATAGCTTTTGTATCCACTCATCTACTGATGGGCACTTGGGCTGCTTCCAAATCTTGGTTATTGTAAATAATGCTGCAATTAACATAGGGGTGCATATATCCTTTTGAATTAGTGTTTCGGGTTTCTTTGAATATATTCCCAGAAGTGGAATGGCTGAGTCATAGGGAAGTTTCATTCTTAATTTTTTGAGGTAACTCCATGCTGCTTCCCACAGTGGCTACAACAATCCGCATTCCCACCAACAGTGCACAAGGATTCCCTTTTCTCCACATCCTTGCCAGCACTTGTTGTGTGTTGATTTATTGATGACAGGTGTGATATGATATCTCACTATGGTTTTAATTTGCATTTCTCTGATGATTAGTTACGTTGAACATCTTTTCATACATCTATGGGCCAACTATATGTCCCCTTTGAGGAGTAAGTACTCATGCCCTTTACCCATTTCTTAATTGGATTGGGTTTTGTTTTCTGTGTTTTTTTTGGTGTTGAATTTTATAAGCTCCTTATAAATTTTGGATATTAAGCCATTATCAGATGTATTGACAAATATGTTTTCCCATTGAGGGGATGGCCTTTCATTTTGTTGACAATTTTCTTTGCTTTGCAAAATCTTTTTAGTTTGATGTAGTTCTATTTGTTTGTTTTTTTTCCCTTGCCCAAGGTGAGATGTCAGAAAAAATTGCAAGAAATGTCTGAGATTTTATTGCCTGTGTTTTCTTCTAGGGTTTTTATGGTTTTGACTCTAATGTTTTAAGTCTTTAATCCATTTTCAATTTATTCTTATGTGTGGTGTAAGAAGGTGGTCTAGTTTCATTTTTTGTTCATGTCTGTTCAATTTTCCCAATACCATTTATTGAATAGACTATGTTTACCCCATTGTATATTTTAACTCCTTTGTCAAATACCAAATCACCTTTTACACATGCCCTCCTTTTTCTACCATACCATACTTCCCCTTCATAGCACTGATAATAGCAACAATTCTTGTTGGCATTCAACACTGGCAGATAAAGCAAGCATTAAAGTCTGGAACTACCTTTCCTGTCTTCCTCCTTGCCCCTGATTTCATTCCCTTAGGACAATTGCCAAGTCACCACCAATAAATGCCAATCAGATGCAATCCCACTTAATCTAGAAGTTGAGATGATCTGTCCAGGTACTCAGCTAGTCACCAGAATACTATGATTTACAGTCAGAACTCCAAATTATCAGTACCATGTTTTTTTTGACATTTCAAATTACAGAGGATCTGAAGCAAGCATAGATGCATGCTGTGTCTGGAGAGACCTGTGTGGCAGCACTGAAAGGCTGGGCAGGGCAATAGCTTTAATTTTATATTGTCCACATTAGGAGAATAATGAGACAGAAAATTTAAGGATTTTTGCTTAAGTTTACCCAGTGAATAAATTGATGGCAGATGGCTCCAAAATCCATGCTTAAACCATTACACTACTGTACAATGCTATGAGGACTAAAACATTTACTTAAATCCTCACTAATTTAGTAAGTTTATTTAACTTTCTTTAACAGTAAAATTTAATTCATTTAAGTTACTACTGCCTATATTCATATTTTAAGTCTATCCATTTTCTCTATTTTTATTATAGAGTTTGAACATGGGTTATATTCAAATGGTTTATTCCTTAATCTGAATGATTTGACATAAATTGTTTTTTCTACTTTGACCTTTTTTCCTATTTTTATTGCTTTGGAAATCTTTCCATTTATGAATGCCAATATTTTTCTCATAATGATTTTTATTGATTGATTTTAGAGAGAGAGGGAAGGAGAGCAAGAAAGAGATTGATTTGTTCCACTTATTTACGCATTCATTGGTTGTTTTTTGTATGTGTTCTGACCAGGAATCAAACCTGTAACTTTGGCAAATTGGGGAGATATTCTAACCTACTGAGCACCCCAGCCAGAACTTTTTTTTTTTCAGCCCTTCACCTTTTTCACCTATCCCAGCAAACCTCATCCCCTCTGATAGCTGCCAGTCTGTTCTCTATGTGTCTGTTTCTATTTTGTTTGTTAGTTTATTTTACTCAGTGGACTCTATATATGAGTGAAATTATATCGTAATTGTCTTTATCTAACTGACTTATTTCACTTCGTATATGCTCCCCAGGTCCATCCATGTTATCACAAAAGGTAAGATTACCTTCTTTTTATGATCAAGTAGTATTCCATTGTGTAAATGTACCAGAGCGCTTTTATCCATTCATCCACTGATGAATGGGCCACTTCCAAATCTTGGCTATTATAAATAACACTGCAACAAACATAGGGGTGCATAGATTCTTTCAAATTTGTGTTTTGGATTTCTTTGGGAAACTTACTATGAGAATTAACTTTAACTTAGCATTTTCACGTAAGCTGCTATATACAGCAAGAACATTTTAAGAGATAATTCTTTGGCATTTTAATTTCTTTCAGTATTTCTTAGTCTAAAAGTGAATTTTGATAATTACAATTTCCTAAGAAGCATATCTAATTTATTATGATTTCAAATGTATCTGTATGGATATTACAAAGCAAGTATTACTTTCAGTTTTTAATCTCCTTACTCTAAATACTTAGAGCCTGTTCATCATTCATAATACTGCATATATTGTTTTCTATTTTTTGTTAAAATTTCCAGATATTTGCCTATTATGTTGATTTTATCCAAAGATTTTTTCATATTGTTTCTGTTTCCAGTTAATTAATTTCTACTGTCATTTTCTTATCTCTTTCCTTATCTTTTTCACTTTGTATTTAAAATTTGTAAAGTGTTTTAATGAAAGAATATGATTTAATGGATTTTTATAAGAGTAGCATTATCCAGTTATTTTATTGTAATTGAATTTGGTTTTAAAAAGAATAAAATTATTTTAATTTAATATATGTTAAGGCTCCAATATTGCTATTGAATATGAATTGTAATTTCTAGTTAGTTCGGTATTTGAAAAAATGCATCCTGGAACACTCAAAAAGTTTTCTCAAATAGGTTTTAAATGACAATAGGTTCTACCAGTGAATCTGGGGAAATTAGTTATATTCCAGAAAATATCAACTTATTAAACATTTGCAGCTGCCATCTTTTTAAAGATAATGTAAACTTTAGTTCTGACTTAGAACTCTGCAATAAATGTCAAAATAATCAGCTTCTTTGAAAATTATAAGTAAATGAAACATTAGAAAATATATAATATCTACTTCTAAAATCCCAGCAACATTAGAGCCTTGGTACCCATTTCTTCAATCCCTTCATTTTTTATGAGGAATTAAGGTATAAAAATTGATTACTCATTCAATCATTCTTCCAGATATATTCAGTGTGATCAATGTGTTTGTCACCATAGCAGAAAGGCAGCAGGGAAGATGTGGAGACTAAGATCAATAGCATGTGACTGTTGAAGGAGAGCTCAGTGAGGTGAGTCTAGCTGAACAGCAGGCAGAGTCCAATAGAAACACTCATCACGTCATATGTTTTTCTTCATTTTATCTGTTTCTACCTGAAACAGACAAAATGCTATTTTCATTTGCTTACTCATTCACTATCATCTATCTTCCTACCTTTTATGGTGAGCTGCACTAAGAAGAAAGAAGATTCTCTCACTACCAAATACTCGATGTGTAGAACATTTCCTTGCATATAGCAACATCTCAGTGAATTTTTACTGAATTAATGCATGAAGCTATTGGTTGGCCTTGGAGGTTTCATGGAGTCCTGTTGTACTATTGAGGTAAGTCTTAAAGACTAAATGAATTTGCCATCAAAACAGGATAGAAACATGAGATGAGTGGATCAAAAACTATGGTACCTCATCACGATGGAATACTATCCAGCAGAAAGAAAGAAGGAGCTCCATGCTGTCCCTTCGTGACAGCATGGATGGAACTGGAGAGCATTATGCTAAATAAAGTAAGCCAGGTGATGAAAGACAAATACCATATGATCTCACTCATAAGTGGAACATAATCAATAAAACAAACAAGCATGCAAAATAAAACCAGAGACATTGAAATAAAGAACAAACTGATAGGAATCAGAGGGGGTGAGGGACAACAGGGGAAACAAGGGGCAAGGCCATCAAGGAACATGCAAAAAGGACCCATGTACAAAGCCAAAGGTGGGTAGGATTGACGGTGGGAGGTGGCGTGGGTGTGGTGGGGGAAAATGGTGATGAGAAAATGGAGAGAACTGTACTTGAACAACAATGAAAAGAAAAAAGGGGAAAAAAAGACTGAAATTATGGAGCAGGAGATGTCATTAAAATGGAAGACCCTCCTTACTGCCATAGTTTAAGGATGTAAGATGATGTGGAAAGAGGCTGGAAGAGGACAAAGTACCCTGCATGTCAAATCTGATAGTGTTGACTTTATCCTCCCATCTACTCAGGATTTTTTTAAAGAAAAGGTAAAATAGATGGATGTGAATTTTGGAAAACTCACTTTGGTAGCTGTTAGGGAAATGAAGTGGGGACAGATTTTGAGGTTATACTGATGGTTACCAGTGGAGCTGCATCTGGAATATGTTTTCCACTGTACATTGTAGTATTTTGCAGGAGTGCATGTTTCAATTTAGATTGAAAAAGAGCCAGTCCTTTGGTCAACTAAGGGCCCAGTTTTGCAGGCTTCCTGAAGGTTTATCTATCAGACTGTTTAGAAAGGTAAAAGGAAAGCACCGTAACTAATAGGTGTCAATGCTCAGATCCCAGATGTTTAGTGTCTTCAAGGATAAAAGGCATGTTAGCAGTAAGTATGGAGATTACAGATAATAGGCTAATCAGGCCTGTTGTCTCTGCGAGGCACTTTCCTTGAGTTAAAAACTTAATATTACTTTGTTAAAATAATTCTACTTACTTTTGAAAAAAGATAACATATATAAATTGGCTTTTAGAAATTGAAATAGTTTTTATGTCTAGGATTTGTCTGGCAGGCATTTTGGGGGAGGAGACCAAGGGCTGTCTTCCTAATACACATAAAAAAATGTATAACTATTGAATTAGAGATGGTATCTTTAAAAGTCCCTGCTTTAATTAGTTTTTAATTTATACCCATCCTCATCTAAAAGGATGTACAAAGTTTTATGTGTCAATTAGTTTGGGTAACTAAAAAATAATCAATAATCATTCGATTTTCTACTGCAGTTATAAATTTCTTCTGAGAACATATCAATATCCATATAAAACAGAAAAATCTGATATAATGAATCTCTATAGAACCCATTTGGGTTTCTTCTAAATTTTGTTTTCTCATGCAGCCAGTCAAAATGAACCCAAACAGAGTAGATGAGCTCCATTTAACTTAGCTTAGGGTTGATTTCTTTTTTAATAAGACTGTAGAATGTGTTGAAAAATTATTTAATATACAGGTGTTTTGAGAAAAAGAACATTATATTTCTGTCTTACACACACTAGTGACTTATATGAGTGAATCACTTTTAGTAAGAAAAGGATATTTGAAATATGGACAAAAACAAAAGCAATGCCAAGATTTCTACTTACAGGCATCAGCAATTTCTTCAATATCCTGATTTTTCTATTTTACTGAATTAGTGCTCCAAATACATAAATCAATTTAGGTACTATAATGCTTAATACTTGTCTGCTAATGTTTTTATCTCCTTCACAAATAAACCATGATCTCCCTGAGGGCAGAGGTTCAGTCCAATGTTTCATCTCGCACTTAGTGAAATGCCTTGGACATAGTTGGCACTCAATAAACGTTTGTTGCCAATAACTTCAGGCACAGGAAATGAAATGTTTTAATATTTTAGCACTGAAAGGGACAATTAGAATAATCTTGTCTAACTCCACTATTTTACAATGAATGGAACTCCTGCTTAGAAAAGCTAGGTACTTTTTGATGAGCACAAAGCTCTCCAAGTCTCCTAAATCCTTTTCCAATGTTTGTGGTCTATAAAATTTGAGGTTTATGAGTTTTTTTATTCCTATACCTAAAAATGAGTTTCACAGTTTAAGGTAATACCTGGAAACCTGGCAATGAGTTTCAAAAAAGATGAGAAAAGATGAGATGTTAAGGGGGGAATTCTAATTGTAAGCCATAGTCCTGGAGGCTGGCTGAAGACTAAGGCATCATTATAAAGATATACCTGAGGGATAAATAGAATCTCAACCTAGCATGAGAGGAAGCAGACGTCCAAACCCCAGCAGAAAATCTATCAAAAGCTGTTACTAAAAAAAAAAAAAAAAATGAACTTCAGCCAGAAGAAAAAGGCACCTTTGTACTATCAAGCACAACTTGGCCTTCCAAGTATCATGGAGTTCACTTATTCTACATGGTAGCTGCTTTCAGGCTGCTCCAATTTGTAGGTACTTTGCCCACGAGGTGGGGGTAACCATCCCAGAAGCGATGCTCCCAGCAACACAGCTGTGCCTAGGAGGGAATGTGTAGAGAATGACAGCAATTCCTGTGTGGCAGCTGCACAATGAGGTGGGGTGGGACATACACAAACCAGGAGGAGGAAGTCAGCCTACAATGATCCACTGAAGCCAGACCTCAAATACAGTGGCAGAGCTGTGGTTTACAAGGAGAAAAAAATCACTGACAGGCATGTCTTGTTTACAAAGAGCTAGGGAAGGGAAGCCTTTTGAAGCACAAGTTTGGGGAAACACGTAAGCTGGGAAGCAGAATTGAGTAAACACTGATGAGACTGTAAACAACCAAGCACATCTTCTCTCGGGAAAGCAAGGAAAGGTTACACATCAATCTCTTTAGCTGAATTAATGGAGAGGAATTCTTGTTAGCAATACTCTTCAAAATAAAGAATCACAAATTGTAAATTTAAAAAGGAATATACTGTTAAGTGAAGGCTGCACCAAAAAGATACGTGTATTTAATGATAATGAAAGCCTAAATTTATACAATACACCAGTCTGTCAAATGATGTATCTCATTTAATATCCAAAACAACCCTGTGAGGTAGGTAATAGTATTAGCCATATTTTATATATGAGAAAATTCTGGCATTAATATCCAGTTTCCAACCTTATACACTCCTTTCCACTTCTGAAAATTTTACATCCTAATCCAAATAATATATCTAACATAATCTCAACTAAACA